>MU390371.1:0-87229 GCA_022578715.1 Nemania sp. FL0916 | reverse complement strand
AAAATAAATCGAATTATTTATTTAAATTATTATTATATTTTAAAATAATTTTTTAAATTTTTTAATTTATAATATTTATTATTTATTTATAAAAATTTTTAATTTATTCGTTTATTAAAAAACAAGTTTTTAAACGAGTTATTATTTTAAATCGTAATAATTAAATTTAAATTAATTAAATTTTATTATATTAATTAAAAAAAAATTATTATAAAATTTTATATTTTAATTTTTATTAATATTAATAATTAAACAGTTTTAATAATTATTTTAATTATTAATTATATAATTTATTAAATATTAAAATAAAAAACTTTTAATTTAAAAATTTTTTTATTAATATATATTTTTTAATTTATTTATAATATAAATATTATTATATATAATTATTTTAATAATTTAAATTAATTTTTTTTATTATAATTAGTTATAATAAATTAAAATAATTTTATTTAAATAAATAAAATTTTTAATTATTAAAAAATTAATTAATAATATTTATTATATTATATTAATATAATTAATTATTTATTTTAAATTATTTTTAATTATTATAACAATTAGTTTTTAAAAGCTTTAAATTATTATAATACAAAATCTTCCTGCCTTATATAAATTAAATAAAGATTAGTAATATTTTACTATATTTTAACATGGCAATAGTTTAAAAATACAGGTATTTTGTCGCGGTTATTTAACAGAAGCTTCAAGGTGAAGAGGTGTGGGATGGTGGGTGCCTACATGTCCACGGTGCATATGTCATCGACACAGCCGGCATCTTGGTAACGGCCCAGCCGCCCTGTTACCAACCGCCCCACCTGGAAATCCACGATTACAGCGCGTTTACGAAGTACAACTTACAACACGCTAATTTTTTCCTGGTAGCGGCCTCTCACGGCGGGTAGCAAACCTCTGATCTATTGCGATATGGTCTTCGAAAAATGAGTCGGTTCAGCATAGATTTACATGGGCAATAATACGAAGTAGCGACTTTTCATTTGGCTTTCAAAAATAACTGTCATAACATTATATGTGATGCGTGCCGCTGGTGTATGTAGATAGATCTGAAGGGAAGCCGTCATACGCCCAGTCCCCCGATATAGCCCAAAGTGCAGTATTCAACATTGCGGAGTAGACAACCGTTCATAGCGCCTATAAATGAACCAAGCCAAGTTCCATATCCTCCAGCGGCATTTTCTTAGGCCGCAATTTAGATCAGGCTACAAGCTACCACCACCGAAGCCGTAGCTGACATCCCCAAGAATATCGTTGAGTTCTTGCTCTGTGAAGTTCAAGTCGAGGTCCATCTCCGCAGACAAGGTGTCTCCAGCCGGGGCGGAAAGCGTCTGATCCATAGCGGGCATAGACGACGTCAGCCCTGCTGATAGTGGTGAGATCGTCGACATAGGAGCCGAGAGCGTTGTTGCTGGAAAGCCCAAATTTAAGCCGAAGCTGGTCCCTGGGCCGGCTGCCATAGGCATAGTTTGCTGTGGTGGTACGGTCCCTTGCAGGGCCGCCTTGAATTTGCCAAGTAAAATGGGATCGTCACAAGGCGTCTTCTGCATGCTCATGATGTCGCGGGCCCGCGCTTGGAGCTGTGCGTCTGCCGGGAAAATGCCCGTCTTGTGCATCTCGCGCTTGACGTATTCCGTCAGTCCATTCTCGAGTTCTCGGCTGCAGAAAACTTTGGCCGGTGCCGCGTATCGCTGTGTGAAAGTGCGCAGGAAGTGGTTCGCGGTGCTAACATCAGATTCGAAGGGTTTCGCGTCATCATCAAGATAGATCTGCGGATTGCCGCGAAGCAGCTCGATCATGGCTGCAGGGTTGGGATTGACGTAAGGCGGCTCAAATCCCGTACCGCCATCCTTCACGTTCCAAGCCACAGACCGAATGCCTAAACCTGGGCCGGATCCGGGTGGTAGTATTCCCGCGTCGACCTTGAATCGCTGAAGCCACTCTACGTTATCAGCTGCCGTTTGATTAAAGGGATCATCACTGGTATGGGGTTAGCAAATGAAATGACGATTAAGTACGGAGGACATATTTGGACTCACTCGTCATATATTATCCACCTTGCTTGGTGTTTTAGTTCTTCGTCCGTAGGAACATGCGGGTTGGGGTTGTTAGACGACATAGCCGCAGTTGCAAAGCGACCGAGGTCTTTGGCTAATCGGCGATAGCAGTTCGCATCATTCAGGAATCTGGCACCAGGTTTGAGGGAGCTTGTGCTAGATCCGCCCGGTGAGTGGCCGCTGTTTGATTTAGGAGATTTTTGGGGCACGGCGGTCGTGCGTAACGGATCGCTATGTTTTCCACCTGGTGGTGAAGTACCAGAAGCTGGGCTTGGGCGGGATGACTTCGCGGGATGTCTCTCTCTAAAGTGCCCGAGCCATTCTTTGTCGTCCGCTGCTGTTTGATTCCACTCGTCATCTACCTCGTACACAATAATTCTTGCTTGATGTTGTAGATCAGTATCCGTGGGTTCGTTGCCCAGTGATCGTTGGACCTGCAGGTATTCGCCCAACTCAGCTTCGAGACGGCTATAATTATGAATAGTAGAATCAATCGTCTTCGGATCAGTCGATCGCTTGTAGGCATCACCGACGTCCTCGCTTCGAGGAAGATGTGCCCGTTGTCGGAAACTCTCAAGCCAGGATGAGGAAGAGTTAATCATGCGAACGAACCAATTCGCAAGACCTTCAGCCGGACTACTTGACCGTTCCTCCATCCTCCCCAGGATGCGGCATGCTTCGTCTTGAAGCTCATGATCCATGGCAGTTAAGCCTAATAGCAACTTAGCGTGAACGTAATCTTGCAATTCTTTTTCAAATTCGCAGTTCTCGAAGATGTCAGATTTGCCGTTAATGCGAAGGGACGATAGACAATTGGAACCGTGGGGTCGCGGTTGGAACGCCGCATGACGCTTGGCCTCTTCAGAGGACATAATCAAGTCGCAAAGCCATGATGAGGATGACATGCCGGTCCCTTTGAGCGCAACTTCAGCGCCAAAGACAATACGGCAAGCCTCCTGTTGAATCTCAAGATCACTCGGAGTGATGCCGAAGTCCTCCTTTTGACCAGTGATCCACCACTGCAGTTCCAATTTCAGTAGTTCGTATGCATTGGTCGGGGACCCAGGTGATGGTTGACTAGCTTCGAAAGGGAGGGGCGACTGCCTCTCATCGTGAATTAAATCTTCAAAAATCAAGTTAGATATCAGTCTAGGGAGGGAATTTTATAGTGTACTCACAAGGTGGAATCGAGTTCTCAACCATTTCGAGCACAGGAGCATCGAAACCCCAGTCACCCTTCCAGTCAGCCATGGTATTACCCGTCTTGAAATGGTCAGCGAGATGGTCGACTCGTATAGTCCAACTATCTAGTACGACACCACAGAAACCACATCGCGACCTTATCTCAGGGGTCGTTACTCGCCACTTATCCATAGACCATGGAAGAAACTTCACGTCATGGACAAGGCGCAAATGCTGCCGTAGATGGTCTTTGCGGTAAAATGTCCGCTCTTCCATGGTTCGCTCTGTACAGCTGAAAAAGTTATGAGTCTCGATATGTGCATCATCCGGGTTCGCTTCGCCGCAGAAAACACAACTGGTTGATCCATTGTCAGGGTTGACAACTCGAGGGCCGTCCGGAGAACAAACCCATCGTTCGAGGGATAGATGCAGCGACTTCTCATGGCGCTGCCAGTCATGCTTTGTCCTGAACGTTTCAGTACAGAAAGTACACTGGAACGTCTTCAATGGCTGGTTAGGCTGCTCCTCGGCGCGTTTCAGCGGCACACGCCTTCGTCGCCGCCGGCCACGATTGCTTCTGACAAAGGATGGAATGGATGAACCACGAGACTGGTTGGAAAAGGCAGACGCAAAAGAACCACCACCACTAGAGTGCGAGGTTCCCCAACTACTTGCTGATGACCGGTCACAGAGGGATCGGCCAGACCCGTCATCAGACAAATTCCACACATTGGGACTGGTGCGGCCAGAGCCAGATGTCGCAGAGAATGAGCCAGAAGCAGATACGGCACGAGCAATAGCAGTGACGGAAGCAGGTTCGTTTTCGGGCGGAGAGTTTTGCCAACGCTGTAGCGGGTTCATATTTTCGAATAGGCCAGGGGTACCCCGTCGCTGGGGAATATCGATCGCCTGTGCATATCCCCGGCCAACGTGGGGCGAGGTCGCTCGAGTTGGCTGGATTTTTCCCCGGCGTCGGGCGTTGGCTAACCAGTTGGTGATTTGGGTCTTGTTAAGCCCCGTGATCTTTTGTAGGCTTTCTCTTTCTTCGTCTGTAGGATATGGATGATGGCTGTGTGTTACAACCCAATTCTTAAGCACCTTCACAGATTCGCGGGAGAATCGAGCACCAATCTTCGGCGGATGCTGGGGGCGTGGAGATAACGGCGCCACATCAGCAACGGCCATCATGGGCGGTGGTGCAGGTTCCGGTTCGGTGATGGTAGCCAGCTCATCCTCGTGAAGAATCGAAGTCGCTGGTCTATCACCCATCGTTGGCCAGGGATTTGCAGGAAAGGTGGCGCTACCCTCTGAAGTGAGTTTGTTGGTTGATGGGCCAAAGCTACACTCTCGTCGAAGTGCTACACACCCCGTACAGTAACCTTGGTATTTACCCTCTCTAATCCTCTTACAGTGATAACCCCATGTAGCACAATTAGTACAAGGGGCTTCCGGCGTCTCCCAGGCGAATTGAGAAGCGCCTGGCGATATCTCTTCAGGGTCGGGGTCAGGATACACCGAGGCATCCGCCTCCTGCTGCAGCTGAGTAGACTCGTAATGTTGAAGGGCCCAGTAAGACCAGTCATCCCCTTCAACATCACCAAAGACGAGGTCCATGCTTGGGTCCTCAGATAAACCCGGGCCGGGAACTAAAGCAATACCAGCAGGATTTTCTGTGCCCTCCGAGCCGGGTGGCATGTCAAAGCCTGTGCTCGACGCCGCGGCATCCCAATTTACGAAATCCATAATATCACAATCCTCGTTGAGATCCTCGGGGATGGTTGTCATTCAAAGGGCTCGCGGCCTTGGAGAAGGGGGAGAGCCAGCCTTGTCTAAGCCACGTGCCGGCTGACCAGTGACTCCAGTCAAAAATGATCCGGCAGGGCGTTCGTGTAGTCACGCCAGTTACAGGATCGCGGCGTAATCGGACGCGGGCGAAGTAGCACGAGCGTATAAATAAATAGAGACCAAGAAAATAGAGTAGGTAGGACAATCTGATAAGCGAGTGGGTTGGTTTCGCATTTAAGACTTAAAGCTCAAGCACGGCCTTCCAACTAGTTCGTTCTGTGTGCAGCAAGACAATACGAACAGGAAACTGGTTGCGATCAGCGCTGTCCGCATACCAAGCCTATGGTAGCAATAAAATGCTCACAGATTACACGTATGCCTGAAGTCTGCACGGGTTTAACACCGGACCCCGCTTGATACCGACGGTGAGGCTAGAGGAATTCTCTTTGTGAAGAGTCATGCTCTGGTCTCGCCGTTTGGTAATGGCGATGATGCGCCTCCAAAGACGGGGGTGTGAGCGATTGTGGAGCTTGCGCGCCCTTGGATTGACATGGCAGGGCGTGGAAGTTGCGTGCCAAGCCACCCTAGCTGCATTCTTAGTGGCCATTGACATCTCCCACGCCATGATCGTTAGCATCTACCGGTGCTATAAACCCAGACCGTGCTCTATCTTAGTCACTCGTGTTCTGAGAGCGCCGTAGGTCGGAGCTGAGCCGGCCTCTCTATTCTCCCCAGATGCATCTAAGAAATCAATCCCTATCTGATGGCGATGATAATAATGATAATGGCAATAACTAATACGTGGGATACGAATCAACCCCCAGCAAAAAGCCATGGGCAACCAGCAACCAGCGGTGAGATTGTGACTGTTCGGCATCACATAGGCATCGCATCGATCTCCAAGCCGTTTCTAGAATTCAAGGTCTCCGGGACATGACGTACCAAGTGCAGCTCTCTGTGTGAGGTAAGCACGCATGAATGCATGGACTCCAACTTGCGTCACAGGATGTTTCTTGGTCATCTTTGTAAGTTTGGACGACATCAAATCGGCCCCGACGAAGACCATGTGTTACACGCTTCCGCGATTGAGCAGCCGCATAGGACACCATGAGCGTGAAAAGACGCCGACCCAGAACTCAATCCGCCCGTTTCGGCTTCACCAGGCTGGCATCAGATAAACGACCAACCGCAGGCCGCTGCACTGACCGAGACTCCTTCAGAAGATCGAATCATTAGAACCAAAGTCGTTGTGCTGACTCGGGACCGGGCCCCAAAACACCAGAGTAATCGTCCCAACACCAGCAAGTTGGGCCAGGCCCTCGTGTAAATCAGCTTCTTGTCTGGAACACACTGTTTCTTAGCAGTTTCAAGACTTGGCAAGGTGTCAATTTTGACATGACATTATGTTTACCTTGCGTTTATTTATCATAGCATAAATATTTGGTAGATGCTTACAATTCATGGAACGAAGCTGACGCAGCCTCATAGCCAAGTAAAGGGCAGCCGGGAATTTATGTTGCAATTCTTAGAGGGGATTATATGCACGCAATGAATTAAACAACGTGCAATGTCTCACTATCATAAAAATAAATTTATTTCGAAGACCGTGTAGAAGGAGAAAGTCGGGTGATACCGAGCACTGTCACGTGTTAAGTAGTGTTACTAAATCACAGTGTTACTGAAACCGATCACTTTGACGCGGCACTGACAGTCAAGGCATATTTCGGCAGGCTCGACTTTGGCTTGTATCACTTACACAGGGCTGGTCTCTCTCTACGTGGGGCCTAGGTACTCCATACGCTCTACCTATGTTATTTGATGCCCTAGGTATCATGGACGTATAGAACTTCTTTATAGCAGACCTGAGTAAAGATAAGAATTAAACGACCTTCCAACTCACTGTTGCTGTTATGAACAGAAGCCAAGTAACAGGGGGCTTCGGTATTTTCGGATCTAGCCAGAACCTTAAAGGCTGAGACAGGGAGTCCTAGAATCAAACTCTCGGTAATTATCCGCCGGCCAATAAGCGACTGTTGGGCTGTTCCTGGGCTGGAGTTCGGGACCGCTATCGCGAGCGACATCAGATGAAACGGAATCCTACGAACCCTGCGTCTGATCTAGGTAACTCTAATTTATTCATCTCAAGATAGACACCGAAGGTAGCCTGCCAAAATCGCATTCGTCTACCATGCGCGACATAACCTTTAATTGCCAAAGAAGAAGTGATGAGGTGTACGAAGTAGGGCTTCGAGCAGACAAGAATAAAATGTTCATTGCTACTAGAATGACCAAGGCCATTAACAAAATAGTTCTAAATCAATGAAAATATCGGCCTCTTCGACTTTCTTGGCCTACTCTTCTGAAGTGAATGCACATGAAATCTCGTTCTTCGTTCATCCGGTGACATGATTAAAATGCGCCGAACTCCGTCCCGTCCTGAATGATAATCGCTTATAGCTCTTGCTCCTCACATAATATACACAACCAATTTTATACAGCTCACTGAAATCAACGCGGCGTAGCGGCCGACCGTAAGAAAGCAAGTTGTCCATTAGCTTAAGATGGCGGCGTGAACTGCTGTCCCACCGCTATTGGGCGAGAGCGCTGTAGCATTCTGCGGACCTGGCTTCAGATAACAATTCCCGGGGGCGTTGATCGAGCGCGCAATGGTCCGATTTGTCCAGTCTGGTATGAAGCTAACACCGGAGCACGTGAAGTTTCCGATCTTAGCAAAGGGAAAGTTGCCGGCCGTATACGTCGAGTATGAGGCGCAGGCATCCATACAGTCATCGAAGTTGCCGACAAATAACGATTGTAGAGGAGGATTCGGCGCGTCGTTATTGCAGAAGATCGTGTACGTCGATCGATCAAAAACTTCGCTCTCGTCAGCTAACCGTCCCTTTCATGCTTAGAATCATATCAAGCTTACAGTCCGTAGTATAGCGGGTTTTGGTGACGGACTCCGGATGCGCAGAACATCCCCGGTCGATATCGTCCATAGTCCTCGATAGTTCGCTCGACAACTTCAATTCAGCACTCATTGCTCTATTGTTCAGAACTCCGACTCCGGCTGCCAATCCGATCACAGTGGCGAATAAAATCGCTATAGCTGCCGATAAGATGAATACCAAAAGCGAGCAGCCGCAAATCCGCCTCGGTGGTTCTCTCTCCTGAATCGTGGGTGGGACTTCGGCTCTCGATTCGTTGTCAAAAGTATTAATGGTATTGGTGCCGGGAAATGAGTCCTTTGGTGTTCCCACGACCGTAACAGTGTCGTCGACCGCAGTAAATCTCTTAAGTGGTATCGACGCAAAGTTGTCATCTCGTCTATAAGGAGTGGCTAGCACGCGTGCCGGATAGTATACCTCAGGGAGGCTCGATTGAGGAGCCACTTCTGGCGCATCGTGCCACTTCGGACGAATTAACAACTGATTTTGCAGTATCAACGAAACAGAACACTTACAATTTTGCTCATTAGGTTTATGAATTAAATACGACGGGCCTTATTAGAAGCAAACTCTATCGTGTAGCCGTAGCTGGAGTGGATGGTGTGAGTCGTTTCGAATCAAGCACACACATAGAATCCTCACTTTGATTTGGTTGTGCCACTTGGACTTGGCTATTACTAGGATCGTGACTAGAAAGTTGGAAAAAAAGCTGCGAATTGATCGACCTGCACGAAAGCACCGAGAACGCATAGTAAGTAGGAAGAAGTACCAGCTCTAGGTAATAAACCCAAATAGGACTTCAACAATCCAGATGCGCGGTGGACATGTTACCTGCATACGGTTTTTGTTTGAGACTCGGCGGGCCCGTGTATACTAATGGTGCAGACAAGGGTCTACACATCATCCTGCCAGTATCAGCAGATGAAGCCCCAACCGCGATTGTAACCCTGCGCTGAAGATATCCATGTTTCAGTTGCGGGGTGCTGTGTAGGATGCCATGGCAGCTTCCTTCTGCATTACCACATGCCACACGATTTATGAGCTTGCTAGTGGTCTGGATGGTGAAGCTGCCTGCACACTGATGAGGAACCTGATCGTCTTTGATAAAGTATCCGGGCATGCTAGAAGATGCGCCTCGCCCCTCTCCAGTGCAGAGTGGGTTGCAGGACAACGATGCTATAGTCGTGCAAGATGATCTGTTTATAGCGGCTTCATTCGGTTGTGATCCTTCTTCAAGCTCAGGGGCATCCGCCACCTGCCTCGTTTGTAGCACAAATCTGCAGTAGGGAAACGATTGCAACCTCGCTACCTCGAAGGATCAGCCCCATGGTGCCGTAGTGGCAACGTGCAGAAAGCCATAAAAGCATGCGATGCCACTTGGCAATCACGTTTCGATATGAACTGTGCAGCAGAGAGATTACTTAGATGGCCAATTGGGGTAGATATTGGCCTTGCCTTTTCAATAAGTAGGTCGGGATGGACCCTGGGGTAGATTGTAGGATTGCCGGTCTAGACTACCGACTTAGTTCAGATACACATAAGAGTTTAGGCAAGTACGGAGTACTGTTCGCGGGTTATGAATTGGAGCCAAAGCATTTCTTCTATGATGTGCCACTAATATGCCACTGAACTGATCAACTTGTCGTATTGTTCGATCACGCTCATCTGGGATCTAGTTTACACAGCTTGCGCTTTCAAACCGAAGTAAAACATGAAGCAAGTTGTTTATGTTTAATGTCATACGATACGTGGTAATGACCGTAGAGTCGACCTATCAGATGAGTTCGATAGGTCGGGTCTGAACGAGCCACTCTGATTGGCTAATTGAACTGTCCTCATCATGTTACTGGAAACCTACCTGGTAACTGATAATTTCTAGTTTAGCTGACTAGCTTACGCCTCACCTTCAGCTGCTGTGTCCGTGGTATCTACAACATAGCTCATGTGTTTAGCGATTGAAGGCAGACTTGGACATTATGATCAAGTGATTATGTCGTGCTTCTGTATGTGCCCCATAGACAAATACGGTAGATACCTACCTCTCAGACCAGTGCGCTGCTGTATCAACTTTTGACGGTCACTACAGGTAGCTACCATTATATAAGTAAACATCACAAACAGGACACAGGGCGCTTGGGTTTAATTTTTATTTTCTTCAATATATGATGCAGGTATACCCAGTCGTCCGATGTTGAACTGGCCTCTTTCGAGAGAAATAATCACCCTCAATGAGTGCTTATGCCCCCCACCCGTTCGCGTTATGCCAAGCCGTTATGCTGTGCCCATCTGAGTATAGGAGCAATTACGTACTTCGTATATGAATGAAGGCTTTAGTGCAGAGCACTACTTAAAAGCATTCTATATGCCGTTTAGAAATAACGAATAACCATTACGGCAGCATCAATTGAACCGCACGAATCTGCAGGTTACGCTCGGCTAATATTGGGTATCCCGGTTTTTTCGAGGAAGCCGCATCGAAGTATACGACGGATTTAGACGGGCACGATGACTACACCTGATAAGTCCTCCTTAGGCAATAGTTGCCAGAAACCGAGAACTAGACAGCGAATCCATAAGGAACCACCATCACTTGCCGTTCCCGATATCAATGATAATGCTACTGAACGTAAACGGGTCCTGAATGTCTTAGCGCAGCGTCGATACCGTGAGTATTCAAGTCACTATCATGGGACTGTCTCTGATATTCGCTCTAGGCGAACGCAAGCGGCAGGAGAAGGGTCGTAGCCGCGGTACGGCAGAAAGTGCTCGCCAGTCTGGTGCTGGTGGCGATGAGGCTGGTTCCCATATCCAGCAAGATACTTCGGTATCTGAACCTCTTACCCTGGAGGATGAGCCATCCTCTTTAGCATATCCCAACATTGTCCCGACTTCTGATTCTAGTTCTGCAAGTCTGGATTTCATCTACAATGAAGCAATAGACGCCAATATTCTCGCGGAAATCGAAAATTCTCGTCTCAATATGAACGACTTCAGTCTACCACCCTTACAGGCAGAAGAGTCATCGTTCGAAATAGAAACTACTACCCTCGGTTTCCTGGGTACCGTGGACCCAAGCACATTTCTCAACTCTTTATCTAGCAGCCCTTCTGCATCTCATGACTCCGAGATCACGGACATGTCGTTCCCAGATTCATATTATCTTCCGGTTAATGAATTGACATTGCTAAAAGGTTTCATGCGCATCGCCATACGCTTGCGCTGCAATACCACGACAATATGGGATATTGGGGCAAACTCACCCTTCAACGATGGAACACATACGGTGCAGACAACTCAAGAACTGCCCCAGGTATGGAGACCAACATTATCACAGTCGAACATACCCCATCATCCTGTGATCGATCTGTTGCCATGGCCGAATGTTCGGGATCGCCTCATCATGCTCATGGCCCTACCAGAAGATGCCCGGCCCCCTGCCGCCGCTGGACCGTGTAAGTAGTTCACCCAAGCACTTTCATGTCATCATGTTGTGTATAGAAATACCATTACTTCTGTTCAAGATTCCATTGTTAGATGCCTTCTTGTCTTCTCCGACGCTCACATGTCGTGATTAAGAAACTGATTCTCGAGTATCATAGTGGGCATAGCTCAGTTGACCTACGACCTCGAGGATGCGGCCGAAGGGATTCGCATATGGGGAGATAATCCTTGTGAACCTAGCTCTTGGGAGGTCGGACAGGTGCTCCTCGAGCGGTGGTGGTTCGTCTTCGATAGACAGGTTATTGAGCAGAGTAACCATTGGCGAGAGTTACGGGGCGCCGCAGCACTATCCGCGAAAAGTTAACTACTGCTTTCGCAAGACATTTTCTGTTGTGTATGACTCTGCGAAGTTATACGTCGACCCATACCTGCATGTACCATCGGGTATTGCACCGTGGTGCAATGTGATTTTGAAGAATTGGAGATCTGTTATCGCATATATTGCCCGAAACGACTTGTAGGTCGGAACAATCCGGACTGCAGTGTACAATTAGCATTATGACTTTACTCAACTACATATTTTAGTGTACGTCAACATGGTGAATGATTCCGAGCCAACGTTGAATCTTTACTTCGTGACATGCGGCACTCGGAGAGAAAATGAGCGTAGCTGGCCAGCGGTTTCGAGCAAATGTTTGCTTTCAATGGCCCTCCTCACTTTATTTTCACATTCATAACGCCTTCTGAGTAGTAGCAGTAAAACGAAAGCATGTTACTTAGATCTCCACCGCAGAATTATAACGCTCCAACACTTCCGGCCCCCAACCCAGCGTCTGCCACGACACGCCTTTCGTCGCAGGGCCAAGCCCTCCATGCATCCGTCCATTGCAAATTGGAGAGTAGGGTGATTGCCCAATTCATCCGTAATTAACAAATGGAGACACAATACGGGAGACCCAACGAATAATATCGTTCTAGAAAATCTAGGCATTGACGTCACGCACGTCGCCGGCAAGATTGGCACCCCAAAGCACCACTCTGTCTCTTGGCTTTTGGCTTATAATGCAGCATGGAGCAACATCGCAGTGAGGTCGCGTTCCCCCAGCTTTCAGACCAATTTCAGGACGTTCATTCCATTGTTTTCGGCGTTTAGGTGAAGCGCATTCTAGCATTAGTCTACAAACAATTGCAATTGCTGATCACTACTATTGCAAACGACGATGGCGAATTCCAACAAGTTCTCCAACCCCGACACAGATGCGTGCGACTGCCCGCGGTACTACGCAAACTGTTTAATCGTCAAGCCCCTGCAAGGATTACTCTGTGTGCCCTGTGTGTGCTGGGCGTGGGCGCACAAGCGACACGAGAAGGAAGAACAAGAAAGCCGTATCATCGAGACCCAGCCTCCTCGCCAGGCCGACATGTCGATGCTCCCCGACGCTTCGAAGCCCAGAGAACAGTGGCCGGCCGAATGGCGCTATCCACGTGCCACTGCCCTGGAAAGGGCGAAGAAGGCGGAAAATAAAATGGCGGCAGAGAAGACTGGTAAAGATAAGCTGGCGAACGGCGTGTTGAAGATCGCTACTGCTGGCTGAAGCAATGTGCGGGTGCCTAATGGCTACCCCTATCCCCTTTTGAGGATTACAATTGAATGTTAGTGGTGGTTCGGCAGCATTTTCACTACACATTTTATTAGCGGCGGCGTTGGATAGGATATCATATCATATGCTTCACCAATCGGGCATAAATTATCACCCTCGATCTACTTCGCTTCAGCAGATTGTGGGGGTCGAGGAACGGAACTTGTCGGCTTTACTCAGCAAAGGGTTCTTACATCACTTCGTCAATACAGTCATATTGTTCAACAACCATCTCTTGTCTAGGATTTCCTCTACTTATGGGAAGCTTACTTATCGTGATATCGTGTAACATGTGTTTCTCCTAAATGAAGATTCCGGTATTATCCTCGAGGAGACATCGGTAACCAATTAGCTCTCTCGAAAACGCGTTCCTCTTCCATCTGAGACCCACGATGCGAAACGCTACATCTTGGATCTTGTAAAGCTAAGTAGGAGAGTATGCCGAGATGTAAGTCCCGTATGGAATGTAAGCCTCTTGGATTATCTTTTGCCATGCTAGTTAGGTGATGGGATACAATCCAAGAAATTGATGACACACCCCGGTCATGAACGACGCGGCACCGAAATAGAATCCTAGGGGTACGTGTGCGATGGTCCTCGGATGCTCGCTGCGAGACCAAGCTAGAGTAGCGCGTACAGTAGACATTTAGTAGTAGTTAAAATATTAGACTCCGCTACGAAGATCCATCTTGTGAACCCGTGGCCGTGGTCCACCCACTCTGGCGGTACGGAATATGGCCGAAGGAGTTGACGGCGCGGTTACTTACAGTCCTGTCATCGGTGAGGATTCGACTAATGTGCTCTCTAACATTAGGTAGGTATTGTTGGTTTTTTAAGTGTTGTCTTTACTTAACCCCTCGGCCTTTTTTCTTTTTCTTCCCTTCTTCTTCTTCTGGTTTGTTTTGGTTTCCATGTCCGCTTATATACTCCGCTCTCATTTCTCCTACCGAACTCCGCTTAGACACAGACACAGACAGACAGCCTTTCCGAATTCTCACTCGGAATGATGATCGGAATCGGAGATATTGACGTACACTTCGTAGGTGTAGAGGCCCACCCTATTCCCTGCTGTCGGCGAATTGGAGTCTACTGTAGTTAGAGCAAGAATGGGGCCTGCCGGGACAACCCCCTCAGGCCGATTGTTACTTCGTGCAGTGTAAGTGTACCAGTAAGCAGTATCTTGTGGATGTGTGTGAGCACCGAATTCTTGACGACTAGTACACTCGAAATGTGCAACACAGCATTGATCTGTTGTCACAGAAGCTTTTATGAGGAGATATCGGTTATGGGAGTTTGAATCGCTCACCGAACACATTGTGTAATGATGCCACTACCCCACGGGTCCTACGGTCAATACTCCGGTCAGTACCTACTATGATCTCCTGTCTCAAAGTGTTCCGGTTCGAATTGAGGCATCGTAGCTCTAGGTACCTATGTAATGGAGGGTGACAGTGTCCAATCGGGCGCTGCCGGCCTGCCAATCCTTGTACCTGCCCAGTGCCAACCGGCACTACCTTACTATCTACATAAGTGTACACGCAACCATACCTTTCTGTAGAGCATGCTCGGCCTGAACGGACCTCTTGAAAGTATTGTAAAGTTTCTGTAACATTCGCTGTGGTGACAGAAATATGATGGAGGGCAGATGAGGGGTCACTTGCGGCGTGTACCTACGTACCTTGACGATGTTGCATTTGCTTTCTACCTCGACCCGAGAACCAGGAAGTTATCTCACCAATGTTTGTAGGCACTCCTACAACTTGAATAGTCAATTGACAGAGTATCTTAGGCTGGTAGACTTGAGCTTTACACGACGCTATTAGTCCTTTGGGTACAGTTATACAGGCACTTGTGGGAGGTGCTAATACAGACTGTAGTCACCTACAGGGAGCACAATTACAGTAAGTTTCTGGCGACGCTAATGCGAAGAGTGCCACTGTCAGTCTAAACTAACTCCGTGGTAATACAGGTGCACTATAGTAGGTAGTACATCGCAGAAGCTACATAGTAGTATGCAGGACGCTGGAGAGAGCAATGCGGAACCGGCCCAGGGAAGCTTGGATGCACAGTTTCCCTAGCCTCCGGTCAGCCAATAGCTAGGGTCCAATTCTAGGGTCGGACTTGTGGATACCCCGGCGCCAGTTCAAGGTTGTTGCGGTCTTCTAGAGGCAAGTATCTGCCCACGGCACTGTGATGGGGCCGGTGTGATAGCAGATCAAGGACCTCGTTTCCTCTTTCTCTACCAGTCATCCCTTCTATCTTACATTTTCTTACAGCCTCTTACACTTCCCGTCTCCTCTTCTTTGTTAGCTTGTTTCCTTGTTTCTTTGTTCTACGGAGGTAGCATCACATATCGCATTTCGAAGCAGTGTATGTGCAAGACGCGGACCCGTCTATACTCGTCTATACTCCTTCCCATAGGTATTGTGGTTTGACGGCACTGTGGGAGCTCCCCGGAAAGTCTGGAATCGCAGCCTACCTCTGGCAGCTCTCTTTGCTTTTTCTCGTGCGCACGAGTGCCTGGTAAGCCCCATCTATTTCCCCTCCTCCGTCTGGCATTGGGCACCATGGTTACAGCATCGCACGGCATCGTGTCATAGACACTGCGGTATGCAGTTTGGGCCGGTGTTGTGTTGCTTTGCCCCAATTGCATCCGATTGCATCCTCCGATGGCTCCGTGACGCTCTACATATTCACATCAGAGGAAAGGCTGACATCTACTAATAGGGTGGCCTCCCCTCCTGTCCTGATCACTTGGCTGCTTTGCAGCCTTTGCTCTCGAACGACCTCCAAAAATCACCGCCAACATGCATATCAACGACATGATCGCAGATGCCGAAAGGACCGGCGAACCGTCCTTCTCCTTCGAATACTTCCCTCCCAAAACCGCCCAGGGTGTCCAAAATCTTTACGATCGTATGGAGCGCATGTACGACTTCGGGCCTAAGTTTGTTGACATAACATGGGGCGCTGGCGGCCGCATTGCCGACCTGACATGTGACATGGTGTTACAGGCCCAAACATTTTTCGGCCTGGAGACTTGTATGCACCTGACTTGTACGGACATGGGTGAAGAGAAAGTCAATGACGCCCTGCAGAAGGCGTACAAGTCTGGGTGTACCAACATATTAGCCCTTCGCGGAGACCCCCCGAGAGACCAAGAGAAGTGGGAGGCTACCGACAGCCGGTTTCAGTACGCGAGAGATCTGGTAGCACATATCCGCAAGAAGTATGGGAACCACTTCGCCATCGGCGTTGCCGGCTATCCCGAAGGCTGTGACGACAACAAGGACGAAGAGTCCTTGTTGGATCATTTGAAGGAGAAGGTTGACATGGGTGGCACATTTATTGTTACACAGATGTTCTACGACGCCGACAATTTCGTTCGGTGGGTGGGGAAGGTGCGCGAGAGGGGAATCACCGTTCCCATAATTCCTGGAATCATGCCTATCGCCACTTACGCCAGCTTTCTTCGACGTGCAAATCACATGAACTGCAAAATTCCAGAAAAGTGGTTGGCTGCTTTGGAGCCCATCAAGAACGATGATTCGGCCGTTCGAGAGCTTGGGAAAGTCTTAGTGGCGGGCTTGTGCCGCCAAATCATGTCTGTTGGTATTGTACACCTTCACTTCTACACCATGAACCTGGCCCACGCTACCCGCATGGTCCTAGAGGAGCTGGATTGGCTGCCTTCTTCGCAGCGTCCGCGGCAGCAGCCTCTTCCCTGGAAGCAGTCTCTTGGTTTCGGTCGCCGCGAAGAAGATGTTCGTCCTATCTTTTGGAGGAACCGTAATAAATCCTATATCTCTAGAACTCAGGAATGGGACGAGTTTCCCAACGGTAGATGGGGTGATTCTCGTTCCCCCGCCTTTGGTGAGCTCGATGCATACGGAATTGGTCTCACGGGGTCGAACGAGTCTAACCGGAAGAAATGGGGTGAACCCAAGTCTATCGGTGAGATTTCAAGTCTCTTCGTCCGATATCTAGAAAAAGGACTTGATTCCTTACCATGGAGTGAATCTCCACTTGCCGGCGAGGCAATTTCGATCACAGATGATCTCATCAATCTCAACAAGCGTGGATTTATTACCATCAACTCTCAGCCAGCCATAGACGGAGTCAAATCGACACACCCAGTCTACGGGTGGGGCCCCTCTAACGGATTCGTGTACCAGAAAGCTTACCTCGAACTATTTGTACATCCTGAATTATGCGACGAGGTGATCAGGCGGATTGAGGAGCGGGAGATCCTCTCGTATTACGCCGTAAACCAGACAGGTGCTTTCAAGACCAATGCCCCTTCAGAAGGACCTAACGCCGTCACCTGGGGCGTCTTCCCGGGCAAGGAGATTGTTCAGCCCACCATTGTGGAGAGTGTGAGTTTCCTTGCCTGGAAGGACGAAGCCTACAGGCTTGGGAATGATTGGGCGCGATGCCACGAAGCAAACAGTCCCAGTCGTGCCCTGATTGAGGGGATCATGCGTGGATGGTATTTGATCAACATTGGTATGTAATGGCCCTTGCTAATCTACGCTAAGATTTCTTAATCTAACGGGCCTCTAGTGAACAACGACTTTCACGATTCAAGAACTATATTTGAGCTGTTTGACGGATTGGAAGTCAAAGACCTTGACACCATAGTATCCGGCTCAGCCCCCCATACTAATGGCGCCAATGGCGCTCATAAGGATACGAACGGCGTTGCGGCATCGAATTGAATTTTTACTACGACTGAACGATTTGGCGTATTTGAGGTTTAAGCATCTTCAACAAGCATACGGCCCGGTGATAGTGGCCGCAAGGGGTGCAACTGTTTCAACAAGCATGTATTAGAGGCGTTTGGGAGGTTTTCAACAAAAGGCTACGGGACGAGGCTCATCAACTGGCTGGAAGCAAAACCCTCGAGGCCTAGAGGGTCAAGGTAAATAAGGCTGCATCATATATCTCAACGATACCCCGGGGCTTAAGAGAGCGTGGATTTACCCATATTGGGCAAAATGTGGCGAGCAACAGACTCCAACCGTCTGTTTCATAAGGATTCTAGCCGATCGTCGTTTGATCGGTAGTAGGCAATTGTCTGTCTTTTGTAATATAAGCTGGGCCGTGTTTGGGAAGATTATTAGTACCTGAAGCCGGCATTGCGTGAACTGGTCAATACTAAACATTCTACTTACAGCAGCGGCCTGCTGCTGCCTCTACTAAGACAAGCTGCTCTATATTATGTAGTGATATGGTAGATGAATTACGCTTTCCAACCATCAAACGGATTGCAGATGATGTGGAAGCCGAGTTCGAATAGTACTATGCATCTGTAGAATTATATGCATGCGAAGCTTTATTCCCTTACATCAAGGTTCAAGCTCGTCCGGTATTATTCTACAACCGGTATATTAAGTAACGCAGGTTACCGAAGATCTCCCGCCCTAGCTCTCCCCACAGTCCTTAGGTAATTACTTACTGTAAGAGTGGAGTAGAGGCACTTACTGCTGTACTGGGCACCACCTTTGTTCTCGACTGTACACTTACATGGGCGGCTTTGAATGCCTCATACTAATAGCACACTACATACTTCCGAAAAGTCATCAATTAACGATTTCGTGCTAATTTAGTCGCCTTTGTAACTCGGATATAGATTCTAGGGCTTATTCCTCTTTTTTTGCTGAGTGACATCTCTATTCCGTATGAATTCCCGGCTCTGGCAACTTGCAAGCCATCTTTCGAGGCCACGGTCTAATCTTGGCTGCCTATTGTCTACTGCAAGAAGAATCATGGCACCAGCTTCAAATTTGGCCGGTGTGAAAGATGCTCGTACTATTCACACTGCCGCTTGCTTGGTTATCGGCGATGAAGTTCTAGGGGGAAAGGTCAGTTCCCTATACGTCTATGCGGCCGACGAACGATGTGCTAATCTCATCAATAGACAATTGATGTAAGGCGGGAAGGCTCTATGCGTCGAATATTGGTTGTGTACTGATTCTCGAGCTGCAGACGAACTCCACGTTTATGGCTAAATGGTGCTTCTCTCTTGGCATGGTAAGGTATTGCACATGTCGTGGAGGGAGTTTGAAGCTGGAATAAAAACGAAGTCATCTCTGACATGGCGGCATCTTTCACACAGAATTTGAAGAGAATTGAAACAATCGAGGATGACGAAGATGAGATCATCGAGGCTGTAAGGAGAATGAGCAATCGCTACGATTTCGTGGTTACTAGGTATATGATCTTACACCAAACCCCGAACGCTCCGGCAAGTGAAACTTCAAGCTAATGCTTCGACGTTTAGTGGAGGAATAGGTCCGACGTGAGTTAATGTTTTTAGCCTCGCAGAATTATTACTGTGATGGCTCACCGGAAACTAGACATGATGATATTACCTATCAATCGATAGCTAGAGCGTTTGGGCTACCGCTGAAACTTCATGCTGAGGCGTACGAACGGATGAAGAAACTTTCGAAGCCGAACAAGTTGCAGCCGGACTTCAGTTGGGATGTTGATTCGCCAGCGAAGACCGCGCGACTAAGAATGGTACAGCTACCCGTTGACGAGTCCCGCGACCTGCACAAACAAGCACTGTTCCCTCGGGACGAGCTGTGGGTGCCCGTCTCCGTTGTCAATGATAATATCCATATTCTGCCAGGCGTGCCAAGATTATGTAAGTGTTACCATTGTGGTATAGCTCTATGACGTGGCCTAACCAATATACCAGTTGAGAGTTTGCTGGACGGGCTCAAGCCTTTCATCGCAGACCGGCTCATCGACCCCGACGGCAAAGGAATTTGTCGCATTATCATCGCGACACCGCTGCCCGAAAGCGCGGTCGCCGAGTATTTAACAGAACTCGCGGCAAGAGTGGGCCCGAAAGGAATCAAAGTCGGAAGTTATCCCCACTGGGGAAAGAAGAACAATTCTGTCACGCTGGTTGGCCGTGACAGAGACTATCTGGAAAGCCTAGTTCCGGAGGTGCTCAGCAAAGTCGAGGGAAAGCGGATTACCGTTGAAGGAGAAGAGGACGCGCTTGAGTAGGCTTATGACTATAAGATCACTCGTCTTCACAGGACTACTTTGTGTCAAACCTATCTACACTACGGCGTATTCTACCAGCTTGAGGATATGCGCTGCTAGGCCAAGCTGTATTGTATCTTTCGAAACAACAGTCGTGGTGTTGTTGCTGTTGCACAATAAAATGTCGAAAAGGCATCTATACCTTTGTCTGGAAGCAAAGCAATTGGTCTGTGAGAGCCTATTTCGACAACCACGAGCGTAAATCCCCGTGAAGTTCGGACAATTGCTGAACTCGGTTTGTCCCCCGCGCTGTCATCACAAAGCTTGGGCATCTACCTATCATGTCTGTTCCATTATCCATGTCGATATATCCACCAAGGTCCCACTCCCACTCGCATCTTTCATCCCATTTCACCCCAACGCCGCTGTATATTCCCATCTCCATTCCTCCGAACTGGAAGGTCTGCAGCTTGCATTGCATTACCATGCATGAAGAATGCCAACGGTGTCTAGCACCTTTTATTTATAGCTTCGTATTGGTGCTCGGCGCAGGTGGTGTTCACCCCCTCACCTTTCCCGACTTCTACAGCAACGGGCAAACGTTCCAGAACTTCTAGAAGCTTTAGCGAAGAACAATCCAGAGAATAGTTAGCAGAAATCCCAAATTAAGAACAGGCCCACTCCCTCCATTTGCGCTACCTGTGTGCACTACTGACACTAACCACAGATGCATGCTATACTTTCTCTGATATAGGCTCACCCATGATTGGCTCTTTGCTCCCTGAGCTGCCATCGCTCAGGGGTTTTTTTATTTTTCAATTCCTAATCACTTCGTTCTTCACGAAACTATTTGTTAGGCACACTACTGTACTCCGCATCGCGGGCAGAATAGACCAGTAATTCGGCCGTTAGGTGGGTGAGCTAAGCCAATCAAGCCTCTTCCTGGGGTAGGAAATGAGCCTCATTTCGTTCGCCAGCTGCCATTGGTTTTCTTATCCACTTACTATCAGAACTATATTCGATACTTTGGAGAGCGCGCAACCTCAGCGCACACAACATGTATACAGACTTGTGTGGAAGCAACAGACGCACTAACAGAGCCGAGGCACTAAACTGCGATTGGTGATTGGTCCCCACTCGTTGTCTTGGTGTCTGTTATTATGGCGAATAACAAAATGTCACAATGGAGACGGCATTTCCGGTACACTAGTAAGTAGGTGTGTGTGGTAGTTCTTGGAATTGACTGAGCTCTTTATGTGATTTAAGATACCTAGGCTATCTACAACTCATGAACGGTATCAAAGAACTCGGCCATGATTATCCAGTAACTTTCTCTGCCAGGCAGGGACTACAATATCATAAAAGATCACCCTTATACTTGAATAAGCAGGAAGGAGCTAAAAATGTATATGACAGAATTAAGTATATCAACGCTCAATGAACGTATAAGTAAGTCTCTCAGATGCCTTACTATGAGGTACATACCGAGCTGTTCCCACCTCCCAACTTGGGTACCCAGCTAGCTCCCCACCAAGGTACATACCTAAATCTAGTCGGCACAGAAAGATAGAGGAAGAAACGTTGACTCGGAATGATGCATCCAGCAATACAACCAAATTGTGCCTACACTAGGCAATTTATCAGCACTAACTCTCTTAGTGATGGGAGATGTCACTGTGCATGCATGATGCGTTGCCAGGTTATGTGACATAGGAAGCAAAAAAGCTTAATTACATATTTATTCTCGAAAAAAGCACCTGCTTCCAAGAAGTAATGAGTATTTTCTTTTATACCAATTCGCCCGGAAATATTGTATTCCGGACACTAATAGATGCCTACCTCAATGGTGTTCTACATGGTGTTCTTTAATCTAAAGGGAGCCAATAGGTGTAATATCGTAGTATCCTCCAATATATGTAGTGTGAGGGGATAGGATTTATTGTAGATGTTTTCTACGTGTATTGACGGATTCCGAGATTTACAACACATACTTACTTACCTACCAAACCATAACCTTCCATCAGTCGTATGGGGTAAGAGGATGTGCCAAGTGTCTGCACTCGGATACTGTACCGTACAGAGCAGTACCTGTGTACCTATTTTTACGTCAAGCTGCTGCTGTTGCTGTGGGAGGATTCTTGCTGCGGAATTGAGTATTATGTTGGCGTACCTAAGTACGGAGTATATCTCCTAACCTATTAAAGATGCCTATATACATGGCGTATGTATGTACAAGTAAGTGGCTCAGGTTTGTCTTCTCACACCAAAGTCGGTACACCACTCCGTACTGCTATTCAATACGCTGTACGAAGTATTTCCTTGAGATACACAGATCATGCTGTGTAGCAATCCCAAATACCGTAACTCCTGCCCCTAAAATAGTATAGACAGAAAGGCTGGTTGCCGTGTTTGCCCTAGTGCTGCTGATCATGCTCAGTCACAGCAGGTGAATCTACATAAGAGAATTCCTCTTGTCATGAGAAATACTAGTAAGGTAATGTTTAGTTCGCCAGGCTGTTTGGGCGCTAAAGTCGGAGCACGCAGGTCGGCGCTCAGCGCTAATCCGAGCCCCCCTAAATCGCCTCCGCCTCCACCCCCTGAACACATCCATCACCTGAAAAGACCCTAAGTGTGGTTGCCGCCAGGTGCTGCCAGTGATCGATGCACCAATTAGTAGCCACAATTGTATCCCCTTTCCATCCTAGAGTTGCATGCCTTTTTACCTGATACAATCGTAGCCTACCAAGCAGGTCGCCTGCGTACCTATCACTGTCGCGGACTAGTAGTAGTACAAACCTCTCTCTGCACTATCCACGACGCCAATCTTCTTTCGGAATTCTATTTTCTTGCTCTCTTTCTTTCTCAACTGACTCTTCCTCTCCGCCATCTTCTGCTGATTCTCTCTTGGATGCATTATATACTGGCCGGCGGTGTCTATTTTGAATCGCCTGCTCTGCTTTCGTGTGGCCTGTAGTGTATTTGTTGCGATCAAGCGAAGCACAGGGCCTCGGACGAAATTCGTCGTGGCCGATCCAGCGCCCCAGAGCCCAAGAGCCCAAGCGCCAAGAGCGTACACTATACTTATACCTACTGCGCTATACCCACCTCAGTACCGCCTATCCACACTAGCGTAGGTACCGCTATCCTGGCCTTAGTGTACCTACCTAGTCGGCACTAAACGATCCCTGGACCAGCGCCAGCCAGCGGCCCAATACTGGCACCAGTTACAACAACAAAACCGCTGTCCTCGTTCTCTCAGTCGCCTCGTCCCTGCAACGCAACGCTTCACGTCGCTGCGCTGCCTCCTCCTTCCACCTTCGCGAACACCTAACACCTCGTCGTTTTCCACGCCCGTCCCGAGCTAGTCGCCACATGAGCATAGCCTCCGTATAGTCAGCACCTGCGAGGCCCAACGCCCGGTTATTAAGACACTGGCCAGACGAAGTCTTTGTCCGGCCCACGATGGCGTCTAACAAGGTACGTCGAGCATTGTGGGCTTGCCCTCACATAGCCACGTAATTGGCAGTCTGCCGCTACTCGGCCGTAATTGTCGCTCACCTTCGGCTTCCCTAGTTTCTACGAGAGTACAAGGTTGTGGTAGTTGGCGGAGGTGGCGTGGGAAAGTCATGCTTGACGATTCAGATGACGCAGGACCATTTCATTGACGAGTATGACCCGACCATTGAAGGTGTGTAACGAGCCGCCCGTCGGATCCGGCCCCTCTGTCTCTGCGCTGTCGCCTAATCCCTGATCTTGCGTGTTTTAGACTCGTACCGTAAGCAATGCATCATCGACGATGAACTCGCCCTTCTCGACGTCCTCGACACCGCAGGGCAAGAGGAGTATGCGGCGATGAGGGAACAGTACATGGTCAACGGAGAGGGTTTTATGCTTGTGTTCTCAATAAATTCTCAAGAGTCGCTCGATGAAATCCACGCTCTGCACAGACAGATCCTGAGGGTCAAGGGCAAACAAGAGGGCGATCACTTCCCCGTTGTCTTAGTGGGCAATAAATGCGACCTGGAACACGAACGCGTGGTCACCAGACAGAGTAATTATAACCACCTTCTCGTTGCGTGATGCCAGCCCGACTGACAATATTGCCAGAGGCCGAGAGTAGCGCCGCCGAATTCCGATGCCCCTATATCGAAACATCCGCGAAGTCCCGCATCAATGTCGAAGCCGCATTCTTTGAAGTCGTTCGTGAGATCCGGAGCTACGACCGCAATCTAGGTGGCATATCGGCGAACAATGGCCGAGGCGGTGGTGTCAACAACCCGGATAATAAGCTGCAAATGGCCGATGACGGGGCGGAGGCTGGATGCTGCTCAAAATGCGTCATCCTATAGTCGCCCGAGCCTACCTGCAATACTTAGTCGCCCCAGTCATAACGAAATGAGCGTCTAGATAGGCGTCGGACCTGTGTCACGTTTATTCCAATCCACTAGAATGGATCACTTTGGCGGCCAGTACGACGTATATAAGCCTATGTCGGCATGCCCTCTACATGATATAAAGGAGTCGGACGGTTTTTTTTCCCCACAAGGTTTTCAATGGGACGAGCAATCACCAGCATCCGGCGGAAAGAAGCGCTAGGAATGATCGAGCGATCATGGATCATCAAAGGATTATGCCGCTGCTATTTTGGTCACCAGGATCGACGTGATGCGCCTGGGACGGGCAACAGAATGTTTGGTTGGGAGACTGCTCCAGCCGACAAGAAATCAAAACGAGATCATGGATATCTCCCTCCGGTCTTTCCAATACCTTTTGTAATGTTCTTTACTTATTTGCGTTGCAGTCTTCTAGTGTTCCAGTCATAGATTCATCATTGAAAGGCCACCGGTGGTATTTATCAAGTCAACTTGAACTTCCGATCCATTTGCTTATGAGCAATCCCGTTCATTCTGTGATATACACAAGTTATCTGTCCAATCAGTGAGGCGTTGGATCTCATCAGTACCCGTGCTTTTTCTTTTCTTTTCTTTCTTCAATGAGGCTGAGGTTCGTCAATTAGCCATGTGCATATTATGATGAGCTGACGGATGTGCTTTCAGAGAGCTAATGACGGTTACAACCTTTTGGTCGTGTATTTACCCATTAATGCATAAAAACAGAAAGGGGCTTGAAAGACTTGAACAATCAGGTTGTTTACTCAGCGCGCCCAGCCCAACAGTAACTTTCGCTTAATCAATCAATACGACTTGAGAATGCACAACAAAGACGAAGTCTTAGCCTGCCGTTGCTCTAACTCATGGCACTTGAGTTGCGCCCACACTATAAAATACTCTGATGTGAGCTCATAACTTGCAATCAGCAACGGCTACCAGCAACGACCAACAACTGCTAACAATAAGCAACACAAGTCCTCAATCATCAGCGACTCGACTGACCTAACTCCGCAGAGAAGATCCAACGACATAAATTCTATAACTCCAGAGCATCTACTGCAGTAACAGTTTTTTCCCCCAAGCCACAAGAGCTGACAGCTTACAAGATGGATGCAACGGTGATTGGAAACTACGTCTTTCCTCGGCTGTTCAATCCCAGATTGCCCTCTGAATATTCCCCCTTGGCAGTTTTAGCATACTTCCAAGACGGAACACATGTTTCTGAATTCATAGCCGTAAGTCATTTTCTTCATGTTCTTCACTTCCAAAGGCTATATATTTGCCTATCAGGGGCACAAGTGTGTCTGGAGACTAAGCAGAACTCCCGAAACTTTATCTAGTTGAATAATTGCTAACTGCGGTGTTTTAGTGGAGAGACTATTTCTTCCCTGGCACAACTTCTTGTGACAGATGCTGCATTCTACTCTTCAACAACTGTGGTGCTGGGCCGGGTGGCAATCCGCCGTGTTCTCATTGCCAGGATGATAGTGAAAATTGCCAGTTCTTGACTGACAACAATCCGGCCCCGAATAACGACAACAATTCGGCCACGAATAATGGCCCGCAACAAGCCGCCCATGACACCCCGGTACCGCCGCGGCCATCAGGCCCTAGCCTCTTCGCGGACTTGGTGGATCAGCAGATAGACCGCTTCCTCAACGACTCGAATTTTGCTCCAGACGCAAATGCTCCAGACGCAAATATTGCTCCGGATCCATCACTCCCACAGTTTGATATTCCTCTTCCGGACGTTGATGATCTTTTCCCAGATCTGGCACCCGGTTCCGTTAACATGCCAACGCAACCACCACCCGGAAACCAACCACCCCAAAACCCGACCCAAGCCGTATTGCCTCCCTTTCCTAATATTCAAAATCTCTATGTGACCGGAAGGCGTAGAAAACGTTGCCATCTGTGCAGCACCTTCGACCCCCATTCCAACGCACAAAAGAAATGTGATTGGCATATAGATACAGCAACGGGCTTACAGCAAGCATGTACTCGCTGTTCTGCTTGGGGCTTAGTTTGTCTAGTCGACGACACCCTCCTTCCCCCTCGCCCCAATACCAGAATCACAATAATCCAAGGACATAAGTGTACGCCTTGCAGTCGGGCGCACACTAGCTGTGATCGGCAGATCCCCTGTGACGGTTGCAGGAATGATGCCGGTGCATGTCAAAGGATAAACCGTGTGCCCGGACTCTTCACAAGAGGAGCCGGTATAGCAACCGAGTGTTACCCCTATCTTGCCAGCGTCGGGGGCGGTATATTGGGATCAAATGACCAATTGAACCAGTTTACCCAAGTCTACGACCTGCAACCTGATTTTCATATACAATTCTATTCATGGGTCTCTGCCACGGGCCAGTTTCCCATGCCACCTGGTTATCCACAGCCTCTCAGATTTCCCGGTCGCCCACAGTTCCAAGTACAACTCCGAACCTTGCCCCTTCCTTTGCCCCCTCAGCAAGCGGTGCCCCAGCCTCCCCAGCCGGCTCAGCAACCCGCGCCCCGGGGCGGTGCTTGGTCGAGACCTATCATCATCCCCCCCGGCGACGAGTTCAGGTCGGCGGGAGCGCGGAATGTGATAATTTTTAACGTGTCCAGTTACCTCCAGGGTCCAGTTCCGGACAATCCCTTGACCACGGCCTACCGCCTGCCAGCCAATCCCAACTTAGCACCCTTTCTTCAATTGGGTCTAGACGATCCAGAGCGTGCTGACGCGAATCTCCTCGTTCTGCCGCCGCCTCGTCATCCCAACCCCATCGCCACCCCAGTACTTCGGAGTATACCAGAATTCTCTCGCTTTGATGTAGACCCTTTCGCAGTACGCCCATGTATAGGTAAGATAGATGGAGTTCCGTGCGGTCAGCCGACTGGAAACATCTGCGAAGATCTCTATCATTTAGAACACCACCCCGTAGCCGTCTGCGACACATGTAACAGGGACGACTCGGCTATGACAGAACAAGGGCTCAGGCTATTCGCCCACGAATTGCGAGGCTACGCTTGCGCAGGCTGCGCGGTTCTGGCAACGAACCCGGCCGTGTACGCAAACCAACGGATGAACGTCTGGGGCCTTCCGCCAGACTCTCTCGACCCGGCGAACCTGGTACAGAATCAAACCCCGTCCGTAGATCGCGGAGCGCCTAGAAGGATGACCGGGTGCGCCTGCGCTACGAATCTCCTGGACCGGACGATATGCTACGGGCACCGGTTCGAGCACTTCCTCGAGGTACGTTTCAGAGTCCTGTGCATGCGGGCTTACATCATGGCTAACATGGGCCGCATGGTCTGTCCCGTCTGTTTGACGAGGACGGGCGCTGACGCCTATAATTTTACTGGCGGACCCGGTATAGCTGACCAGCAGCAACAGAATCAGCATGTCATGTACGTGTGCTTGGCTTGCTTTGGTATCGTGGTAACTGACCCGGCGGGCCTTGCGGCTATTGACGCTTAGCAGATGCAGTGTTAGAGGTCTACGTTGACAGATGTTGAGTAGACCAGCTTCTTATCGGACGTCGAAAAGCAGACGTGAGAAAAGCTGATCCTAGTATCGATAGACTATGTCTTAGTTTAAGTTTAAATTGAAGCCATATTTTGATATCATTTAACTGAGGTATGTTAACTCCATTCTTCTTGCATTATTGATATTCCTAGGTTGGTGGAACTGGGCGTATGCTCGAGACCCTCGGTCTCAATTTCGTCAAAGTGTAGTCGGTAGGTAGTTTTTGCTACGAGGTGAGAGAGGAATCATCATATACTTATATGCCAGACCGCTGATGTGCTCTCTAAATGATTGTTAGCCCGGGAAAGCAGTATTGATATCTCGTATTTGAATCGTCTTGTATAGAGCATAATACTCCTTGGTAATTCAAATACAGAGCATGAAATATCCCGGTTCTCCCAATAATAATTATAGTTCTACAATAATCGAAGCCATAAAATGAGCCTCCGCGTTTCTATATTATATCAAGGCCATGCACTATTATAAAAAGCATGTGGTTAGGAACATATCCATTTCCAGTCATTATCCCACTTTAAGGAGAGCTTGACTCTTAGCGCAAGTTGCTTCTGAAAGTTGATCGTAAGACCGCAATACGCCAGAGTTGGGTTCTTTCAAATATGTGAGAGCTTTTTTTTTTCTTATTTCAATCTCTATGAGCCGTTGTGTGCCAAAGGTAATGTGTAGAGATTTCCACCGTTGTTTCATCGAGGAAACTACGAGGCGAGAGCACTGCCAACTAATTAGTTGCACGACTAGATCGTTACAAGCAAAGAAACTTGCTACCGACCTAGTTTGGCAAATAACATGGACCGAGTGGCATGGACAAGTAACATGATTATAGCTGTGAATCTTTGGCGGCCATGAACTTGCAGTGGGACTTGGGGGATAGCTGAGTGGAAGTGATTCTCCTTTTATGAAATATGCTCCTACCTTGTCCAATAGCTGATGAAGCCAATTCAATAGAAAATTATTCCGGCTTCTTCGGATAGGTCTTCTATGCATATTTAGGTGTGCTCATGTCAAGTTAGATTCGGGTATTGATAACGCCCTTCGCACCCCGAGAGTCTGGAGGGGTTAAGGAGTATCTCGATGCACACGCCGATCCACGAGTCCGTTTTCTCGATAATTACTGTTTTCACTTTCTCAATTAAGGCGTTGGCCTTGATATGATCAATATCTGTCACATTGAAGATCGTTTGACGTGTCTGCGGCAAAAAAAATCCGTGGTATGTCATTAAAGTACTCTAGGCTCCTACCTTCTTGAACAACAGCTTTCGTGTCGTATCAGGCATAGTAAAGGACCCGATCTCGATATTTGGGTATCTCTGCATACTCCCATCTTCATTCTTGAAGTCATAATCCAATATCAGCCTTGCAAGTAGCATCTTTATCTCATTTGCCGCGAAGAATCTGCCAGGACACGAATGTCTTCCGTATCCAAACACCATATTCTGTTCATTTGACGCCACAAATTGGTTTCGGGCGTGATCTTTTGCCGTCCCCCCTTGCCTAAGTTTGTAGTGGCGTAATCCGTCGAATCGGTCTGCATCAGGATAGTTGGCCGGGTCTAAATAGATCGCGCGCCCCGGCAATGAGATAGTAGCCCCCGGTGGGATGTACTGGCCGTTCGAGAGAGTGAAGCCTTGAATGACTTTCCGGTGAGAGTTTGCGCTTAGAGGGCCATTAAGGCGCATCGACTCCTTCATAAAACTGTCAAGCTTCATCATTTGTTGAAGAACACGACTATTAACCACGCCGTGATGCTGAGCCATGACGAATCGAATCTCCTCGCGAATTGCCTCAACGCAGTCTGGTCGTACAGCTAGATCATACAATCTATAGAAAAATCAGTATACTTCTATGATATGCAAATGAACACTTACATGTTGCATAGGGCATCGCTCGACGTATGCACGGCAGCAAAGATAACGCCCAACTGCATCATCGCTAGTTCGGAGGCGGTTACAAGGCCTTGGCTTCCTCCGCTTCTTATAAACGAGGACAACATATCGTCGTGCTCCTGTACAATTGCGCCTTTTGACCCGGCGTTGAGCCTCGCTTGAAGCACAGGTTCCAGAAACGCGGCTGCTTTTCTCTCTCTTTCGCGCAGTCGTCGCACGGACGCCAGTCGTGGAGCTATAATCCACCGTAGCCAGGGATGTATGAGCTTGATCTCCCTCTGCGCCTGGGCGCCATCTACCGTATAATTCATGGCGCTGTCCAAGTACTCTGGGTTGCGGCATAAATCCTCTCCGACAAAGATTCGACCGGTGATTTTGGCTACCATAGTGACCATACTCATATAGACAGGGATAGGTGTCCAATCAGCACATTTCGGCATGTCTTCAACCATGACTTCGTCAATTTTAGCATGTATGATGGGATTGATTCGAGCTATAGAGCACAATTAGGGAAGACCATAAATAAGGCTTGGGGTGAAATACCAAGGGCAGGGGTGAGCTCAGCTCTTATCAGATGGGCGACTACAGGCAAGTCTGCGAGGATATGGGTATATCTCGTTTCTAGGATCTTCAGATGGTCAGCCTAGATTTTGCGTGTTGCAAGCACAGATGCTGGCTACTTACCTTTGCCGAAGCTGATTCGATGCTAACCACCGAATCTGTCAACTGCCTGAATTCGGGTAGAAGTCTTGGAGGTATAACAATGTGTTGTTCGCCTAGCAGACTGTTTTAGCATAGGAAACTACACATCGAGGCTGATATTCTCACCATCCGATGTTAGGATTCGATACGCAGTATGTGTAAACTGTTTGGTGGTCAAAATCTAGACGAGTCAAAAGACGTATGGCACGAACCCTTTTGTAGCCATCTTGATACAGCTGGGTGGCTGATTCTAGGAATGCCTTCCGACTCTCTCCACTACTAGCCGTAGGGTTTAGCAGCGGAAATCGAGCGAGCTGCCTTAAATATTTAACTCTTTGATAGAACAAATGAAACAAGCAGAGCGCAAAGACGAGGATGATTGATATCACTGGAGGCCAATTAAAAATCAAAGAAGAAAGAGTATTCTCCATCATGGGCTCCGCTGGTCTGCTGGATTGTTGTTAATGGCGAAAATATAACCTTCTATAAATCAGCCTGCCGAACAGTTAAGACTGAGGTATTGAGACATAAGGGAAACAGTGGTACTGCCATCATCTGGCTGAAGTGCTTTAAGTACCCCCTCACACACCCAGGACTGATCTGTCATAGGGTACTTAATTGTTGCATGAAGGAACAAACCGCTGTCGGCCCCTCTAAAATCCTATCATTCTTTGCAGTCGAGGCCGATATCATCCGGGTTCCTTATCAATTATTATGCATCTCGCCGATGATTATCAAAATTTGTATTTACATAGACAATATGCATGCGGGCATGGTGACATCCATGCAATGCAGGGTACCGTATGCCCGATAATACGTGGTTGTATCCAATAGGCATGCGGAAACATAGATCGGGTAAACCACAACCATGATCCTGACAGATCGAATTTATTCTTAGGGGGTAGATCCCCCGCTGCGGTGCAACGTATCATATGTCTATAGTATTTGCCATAAGCACTGCAATTTATAGCTGCTATTGTCATAGATCTAGTCTTGAGTCTTGAGTCTTGGCGATAGGCATAGGACCATAGGTGCTGTAACGGGCTAGATGCGCGAAACTCGCTGTTAAAGCCTTTGCCAAGGCTGCTATGGGGCATAGGTTTTATAAAGCATTCAGAGGCATGATGTAGAGCCGGAAAGGAGAATCAAGAATTTTCTCAGACCCCCAAATGTGATACGAAATCGATGTGCAGATACATGCATGGGACACACTCCCTCACATATCATGAAGCACTCTCCTTGTCTTCGTTACACTGTGCGGGGTGTATCCAGCCCATATGTAGTCCCTATGTGATTGTCTGTGTAGAGATCGGGATAGACGATCACAGAATCCGAGTTAAACTCGGGGCAGGCTGCTCGGGGTAAGCAACGATGTTGTTTACACTATATTATACGTGGTGTTGGACCAGAAAAGGCGAAATGACGAGGCGTGCTTTCAGCTTTAACAAATGGAACGTGATACAAGAATAGAATCTATGAAGCCGAGCGATAGATTAACCATACTGAGCTTCAACTTGCTTCTCGATTTGAGTATAGGATCCGGAGACCTTGGCTGGCTTTCTGCGTTCTGCTGAAAAGACTCAAGATGAGAAGGGGGAGGGAGAAGGGCTTGTGAGACTTGTATTATAGCTTACGGCCGAATAATTTCCTCTGAGCTTCTCGCCTACTAAGCTTTTTTGCCGGACTCCCAACCATTAATATTTCGTGATACTTATCAACCCTTTGACCAGTCACTTCGCTTGCACAGAGATCTGAATAACATGAGAGATTATGAACAGGAATTGCTTCTCGTAGACGCGAGCTCTAATCACGTATCGATTAAAGTCTGGTGAGTAGTGCGATCCTGTGGGCCATAGAAGCATGCCTCAGTAGTTCTCTTCAAAGCTTGATAACTAACTCAACCGCTTTTTAGCCTTATACATAGGTAGTATTAAGTTCATTTATAGCATTGTGTTTTGGGAAACTAGAAAGATAATATAGATACGAGCATTAGAATAGGTTGATTCCAGCTCAAGCAGAATCTGTCCTAATTATTCACCTGTACACACTTTATATTTTATATAGCAGTTACAGTTTGGAAAACTCTGCTTCAAGATCACTGCCCTTCTTACAGTAGACAAAAGACTCATGAGATAGTATCAATAATATAGAAATTTTCTTTATCTGGCACCTTAATTAGCTTTAAACAAACTTGAGCTATCATACAACACAGAACCCAAGAGCACTCAACAATCCCCATTAAGGCAGCAATGATCATCCTCATGAATCACAAGTGCCGTACCGTGTGAAATGATGACACCGTTGAGCAATAATGCCGTGAACCGCGCTGGCGAATAGATATAGCACCAACCCACAACGATACACAAGGATGCGCTGGCAAACCCAGCTTGTTTCGGCGTTAGGTGACCCCCTTACAGCTACGATAGCCATTGGTTTCTGCCCTCGCAGTAGTCCGCCACCACTCTATTTGCAAAGGATACACCGACGAAAGATAGCGCTGAGAGGATTCAGAGACTATCGAAGGCGATGGACGGCAGCTTTCTCAGACTTGGCGGGTCCATTTTGTGTATTGGATACTAGGAGCTGATGGGGTGGCGTTGGAACTTTTGTTTGTTGCAATTCTTACGTCCGTTTCTTCCGAGAAGCGATTTGCGCCTTGCCCTGCGTCGAAGCAGTAAGATGGGTGCTCGACGATCAAGTGACTAGTGACAATAAGGAGAGAACCCCGCAAAGATCACATAAGTATTGTAGGACAATCACTACGTGTCTGGTGATGCAAACTACCAAAGACTTAAGAATACCACACTGCGGCATTGTAACACACTCTGTAAGGGAGTGTTCTGCCCGACATCGCATCAGGCTAATGCAAGAAAACAGTGAGAATAGAGCACACGGAAGGTTCGGATGACCTATTACATTCCAACTTCTATGCTCTAATGAATAGGTCGTTGTGCCGCTCAGCCGATGATGTACTAATACCGAACTGCTGTTGATGTACAGGAAACAGCAGTTTTACAAATTCATAACAGTCGTGTGGCTATACAACATAACCATGCTCCTATCTTCTCTCTATCTTTCTTTTTAAAAAAGACGTTTGTTGACAAAAGGCAGAGCCAGATTATGACAATACCAAAAAGATGTAGTGACTGTCTGCGTAATCGGATATTCGAGACACAGCGCATGAACCTCATGCAAAAGACCTTATTCCATCACAAATTTACAAAACCATGATTTTTCAGATGTAAACAATTCTATAGAGAGAGAATTGTGAATAAAAGCAGAGCCAGCTATCTTATGTAGGTCCAAGTCCCAAAAAAAAAAGTATAGCTTGCGTGCGTGATTAAACCACTCGCTCTGCTTCACTATAATCATCATTTAGATGGATTGCTGTCATAGAAGAAAGAAACGACCGTTATATATATCCGTAATTATATCTCCTCTCTCCAATAATAGTGTTGAAAGCGAGCATATACCACGTCTCGAGGCACAATCACCTTAGTCCCTCATCCTGAGCAAGTTGATCGTGTGTCAGTCCCTTATGAAGCTTGACGAGATACTTGTCAAACCGCCCGGAAACCTCGATTACATCCTTCAATTGTGCATAGTTCAATTTCTCGCCCTTCCACCTGGCATACTGCCTGGCCGTCGTAAGGGCATTTCGGATCTGCCGCCCGTTCATATCCTCCTTACTCAGCTCGTCCAGGTGATCGCGCAGATCGCCCGTCTCGACGGTATCGTCTTGGAGCTTCTCGAACCTATCCAAAAAGTTCTGCCAGATTTGCAGTCGCTGATAGGGGCCTAGTGCAGGGTAGTGCAACGCAAGTTGTATTCGGGACTTGAAGGCCTCGTCGAAGGTGCCGACGCGGTTCGTCGTCAGGATGAGGATTCCTTCGTAGTACTCTAGTATGCGCAAAAAAGCCGACACGAGCGCATTCCGCTCGAGGTCCTCTAGGCTACGCTGCTCTAGGAAGACGTCCGCCTCGTCGAGAAGGACTACACATCGCCAGAGCTTGCCTAGGTGCAAGACTGACTCGAGGTATTTCTCGGCGTCTTCGGCTTTAGTCCCTATGTCGGCGCAGGTCACTCTGTACAGCGGCTTCTCTGCTATTTCGGCCACGCTCTCGGCCGTTAGGGTTTTGCCTGTGCCGGGGCCGCCGTGCAGGAGGAGAATAAGCCCGTTACCTTTGCCTTCGATCAGATCAGTGCCGGGAGTTCTAGCCTCTACAGCTAGTTGATTGCTCACGAGAGCCTGTATTAGGTCTTTCGCTTTGCTATTCATAACGACCTTCTGGAAAGCCTCTTTGTTCCATCCCACTTCCCTCACTCGCTCAGGCACGAGATCATACCACTTCTTCCTGCGCATGTTGAAGCCTTTGATAGTGGCTGGTAGGAGGAACTCAAATTTCTCGTCGGGCGGCTCGTCTCGATCCATTGCCTCTGGTCCGAGCTCGTCCGCCAATCCACTTTTGTTCATAACGCTTTCATACTGATTATTCTTGTGCAAGCTGCGGTAAGCCTTCAGATCGATCATATAGCGTTCGTCGATCTATCAAGAAATTAGAAAATCCGAGTGCCTTAGTGAATAGAGTTTTAGCAATTCCCTAGGAATGATACTAACTTTCGTCTCTTGGTCCGTTACTTTCTCTTCGTAAGATACGAAGCCCCTGTTTCGACATTTCCAGAAAGTTTTCCCACGCATCCGAAGCTGCCTGACGATATCCTCTGGGGCAAATTGCAACGGGTAAGTATGTAAGTCTTGAATGGGCATTGTCTTAATTCCAATGTCAGATTCTTCGTCTGCAAGCTTTATGTTTCTCGATTGTTGGGAATTCGCGGCCGTGTCCACTATAACAAAGAACTCCAAGGATTCAATTCTTCTCTGGAAATTACCATCAAATTCCCAATGCCACGCATCAGTGGACCACTTTGTACCAATAGTTTCTCGTCGCTCATCTTGGTCGAAGCATATTGGGTCTCGTACAAAGGAATCTGGGAGGCGCCGGTTGTCATGTTTACAAGCTGTCCCCTCGTGGCTTGGCAGGTCTCGCCATGCCTTGCCCAGGTCCTCGAAACCCAACCTAGGTACAAGCCTCCCTTTTTCTGGACTAACACATCTCCTGGCTTGAACAAATACGGCATATACTTGGCGCTGATCTTGCCCCTGGATATGCAACTATCGGCGGCAGTGAACTCGTCACCATGATTCTGAATGATATAGTCCCAGAGCATAATCATCTGCTCCTGGGATGATGTCTCCATAGAGGCACGAATCTCTTGCTGATCTGGGCGCTGGTGATAAACGAAGAGATAAGGAGCGAGTAACTCGCCAGAGCTCATGAAATCATGCCACAGATCTTCATATTCGTGCTTCGACGTGAGCAGAATTTTGACTGCCTCGATCAGCTCTTGGGTGATTGGTTTGATCGATTCGTCAACCTTGATTCTTGGCTTCTCTTCACTCTGCCTCGGGATCCCTTGCTGCACAGGGGTTGGTGCGACATATGTCTTGAAGACGATGAATGAAATGTTCTTGTTTTTCTCCAGAAACAGATCGAAGTTTTGAACGGGAACCTGACATCGTAGGGTCCCGCCGTGGCTGGAACCTATCCACTCCGGAGGATCAAAGAATGGAGCGGACAACACTGTTGTTGTGCCCTTTGCCTCGCGCGAAGATTTTGAAGTAGTCTCCAAATTTAAGATCCGGTAAAGAACACGATGTGTGAGCGCTGGCTGTGACTTAGCGACGACGGAGGCCCCGAGATCTTTTGCTCTTTGCTCCAACCTCATGATATACCCCTGTAGCTCATCCACGTCCAGCCCAAGTATCTGATCGTCAAGTTGCAATTGAGAATAAAGCCTCTTACGGGAATTATCCTGATAACTAGCATCTTGAAGGAAAGTGCTTCCGCTAGCTTGCGGCTGTAGATCGTCAAGTGCGGATTTGAGCCGACCTACAGTTGGCACCTGGGATTCTGGTTTTGGAAGCGTCATTAAGGCGACTTTTTTTGCATGCTCTACATAATCCCTCATTCGCTGCTCAAACGGGGTTAGCCGCCCTGGAACCCGAATAGGGTATATCAGAGGACCAGATTCTCGCTTCTTAATGGTGTGTAATGCTAGGAACTGTCGTTCTTCGACTTTCGCAGAGTTACTGAAGTCATCCGAGATCGTGATGGAACTTGATTCCTGGACGTCAAAAGCCCTATGCGATCTATTAGTCAACTGGTTTAGCAATTTCCAATGCTAAAAACAGAATTGATCTACCCAGTATACCTAGTAGGTAAGGCAAAAGTCCAATCTAAAGATGTAATATCTTTAGTATAAGCTGAGCTTCTGGGTTCGTTGTATTCGGATGGCCCACCTTGGTCGGATTCTTCTTCACTGCTGGATGCTTGTTCTGATTCTTCGTCACTCGGTCTTCCACCATCACTGATCGTGTCAAAATTGGCAGCCCTTTCCAGCTTCAGGTCTGTGTCATTTGTTGGCTCATTTAATGAATCGTCATCGAGGGTAGGGGTCGACTTTTCGGACGGCGTATAATTTGGAGACTTATTTTTTCCGTCATTTAACGAATGGTTCGGGAACTGCTCATATCCGAAATTGGGCGGGCTCGGAATGACATGAGGCGTGTCGGTTGATTCTCGCGATATCTTATCTGTTTCAGACTGTATTAATAGGCCACGATTTTCTAGAAGAACCTGAGTCAAAGGGAGGATCACACGGTGGGAGATAGTCAGTTCATAAGTGTTTGTACCTCTAATTCCAGAAGACCAGATTGAATGCTGTCCAAAATAGCTTTCCATATGTCGCCGTACCTGTGATCAGCAACGAGAAGATTGGGTTGGAAACTCAGGGATCGGCTGCTGCATCTGGAGCTCCTTTTGTACACTTATTAATTGAATAAGTCCATTGATTATTATGAGCGAAATGGAATTCGTAGCAGAAGCAGCCCAGCGACAGTTGGAGCGCACCTCGAGCTGCAGCTAATTGCAACCCTGGCATAAAGCGCCACTCAGGCGTTTTCACTTGTTGACGACCGCCAAAGGCCCCCTGGAAGCCAAGTCTCCGGAGGCAGTGTCTCCTAGGCAGTGTCTGTTTAGTGTGGCGCAGCCTGCCGTAATAAGGCTGGAACATCCACGTCAAAGTTCAAGTGTCGATTTCTCACATGTCCAAGAATTCTCTGACTTGATTTCAATAAAGTATGGCTTTCGATGTCGGCTCAACAACAATAGGAGATCATAAAAATAACCGGTAAGGATGTCACAGTCAGCCTCTTCGCCCGCCTGGGTGACTCGCGCATATGCTGGTGATAGGTTTAATGTAGAGTAAGTGACATCGTATAGGTAACTCTTCATGCCATACTAATAATTTTAATCTGATTCAATCTAGCGATCCGTTCAAGCCAGCGCAAGTAGCCTATGCTGATGCGCTCGTGATTTTTCAAGAAACATTGACCAAAGACCCGGTCAAAAAATGCTTAGGCGAACAGATGTTGTCAATGTCTACGCTGGATGATGTGTTCAACGCCGTGCTAGAGGCGAAGAAGCAATCCGAAAAGCCTTCTCGGTCGCCCAGACTTCGGGAGTATCTCGAAGCTTTCGCTCAGCGCGTGGTCCACTATGGCAACATAATGGACGTGCTCGTACAGCATCATCCCGAATTTGTATCATTAGCTTGGGGAGCTATGAAATTCATATTCGGCGCTGTGGTCGAATGCGAACGTACAGCGACTACAGTCGTCAAGGCACTATGTGATATCGCCGATGCTCTTCCTTCCGTGGAGCTTTCACTCGCACTCTTTCCGACGCCTGTGATGAAGCATTGCGTATCATGGCTCTATGCACACATCGTGCGCTTTCTCGTCCGGGCCTTGCATTACTATCAAGAGAGCAGCATCGTGCGCGTTATTCATACCGTCACAAGGCCCTCGGCTCTTAGATACGACGACCTAGTCCAATTAATCCGGCGCGACGTGGAAAAGGTGAGGAGGCATGCGGCTACGAGTAGCCAGGCCGAGATTCGCGCTCTACATCACAGCATCCGCACATTAAGCTCACAGCTTGAGAGGGAAAGGGACAAGGCTCAAACCGAGCGGATGGGAATGCAAGCACAAATGGCCACTTTTGGCGATTTCATGACTCAAATCCGTGTATCAATCAGCGAGGTTCAAGTGAGACAAGCTCTGTCAATGATTTCATCGCAATGCACCATCGATCACAAGTCCGCTTTCCTATTAGCTACACGAATGAGTCGAGCTCCTAGCATGCGCCAGAGACTCAACTACAACGGCTCGGCATTCTGGACTTCGTCCCAAATGCAAGCTTGGAATCGAGCAGACACTTCAACCTCGATTCTTCTCAAGTCGACATTCCATCAGAAGAATCAGGTTCGAAACTTCTGCGCCGAGGTAGTTGAAAAGTTACTTAAAGACAAGGTGGCAGTTTTCTGGATATTCATGAGCAAAGACCAGGAATACCCACTCCTTGAGACGTTGAAAAGCCTCGTCTTTCAAGCTCTCAGTCTCGATTACGCCTCGTACACAGACAGTAGCGTATCATTCGAGCTGAATCGATATGTCGCTGCGAATTTTGAAGACGACTACCTGAATATCCTCGGGGATCTTATCCAGCGGCTGAAATGTGTGTACATCATCGCCAATAGCGAGGCAATGTCTTCGGACACGGCAGCTCAGTGTAGGACTTGCCTCAAACGGCTTTCCACGATGCTTTCGGAACGTGGCTGTCAGACTGTTCTGAAGATCATCACCACATCTTATGGCCCAGGGGCACTGGATGAAGGTTCGATAGAAGACATTGTGTTGAAATTAGACGCGAAGAAAACACACTTGAAGCATTTAAGGGCGCGCAAGCGGATGAGAAGACGGCAGGGGAGTTGAAACAACATGATCATGCCTAATATATTGTGAATACACGCTTGACGCGAAGGAGTTTACGTAGAATGTGTGGAGAGACATCGGCCTGGGTTTAAGAATTCTCTTATTGCCTGCAGAGATCACTAATGCTGTCACGATCAAAGCAAGAGCGAGTTGTTCCGTGGCTTTTCTAACGCTCGAGGGTTCCGAGAAGCCTAAAGGTATATAATGCTCATCGCCATCTAGCTCCCTTATCTGCTATTAACAGTCATACAGCAAGATAATCATGCAATGTTGGCCCAAAGCTATGTTTGTATCACGACCTAGTGAGAAACTACAACACAAGCGCTGTGATAGTATCCACACCCTACAATACATATCCAGAAGCAAAGCGATCAGCTACAGTCTATCTAACCCTATCAAAAAATAATCAGCATCCATCTGAATTGGCTCGGCGTCTTGATCAGCATGATCGTAATCATCAGGGTCTTCACGAGCGGGACAATCGCTGTCAGTTAATTACAGCATCATCGCCGTCGCACCCTCCTCAAACAGGAGTATTATGTCTCACTTATAATGGAATCTGCGGGCGACAGCCTCCTGAATATAAACGGGCCCTTCTGAAAGAATTCGAGAGTCCGCACTCTGTCTTCTTCATCCCCCACATCAAGAATGATTTCGGCGTTTTCTGGTAGGGCGGAGATGAGGTATTCAAAGATGGGAATAAGCGAGCTCATCCGCTCACGGACGGCCTGAAGATGATCATCTAGAGCCCGGTTAGGAAGATCGCCCTTGCTAGAGAGATGGCACTCTTCACCATGACCTGGGAGTTCCGCCCCCGACTGGTGGACGAGGACGCCAAGTGTGATCAGATTGCCGAGTACAGCGTCCCAGATTTGCGGATCTAGGCACGGCTCGGGTAAAGGCCTCTCTTCCGGGCATAGATATAGGACGACATGCCGCATATTCTCTTGCACTCTTCGTGTGAACTGCCGTTCCATGTCCTCACCTGTGGCGGGAATATTGACGTAAAACGTGTTCTTTTGATACAACAGCTGCTCAACTTCTTCGGTGATCTGGCGGCAAGTAAGGAGAAGTGCAGGAAACACACTTTGATGACTCTGCAAAAAGAGTGAGTCATCGAGGGGATCCCAGTCGTAGGTGCTCCCGGGTATGTCTAGGTCAAGTTCTGATCAGTGTAAATAGTTTTCCATATGCATACGGACCAGATACATTCGGTCGAAACATACGGTTTATTAGTGGAAACGGCGTTAGACTGTCAGCTCTGCTTTCACCGATTGCCCTTGGACTGACCCAGTTGAGGTCTCGGTTTTGATAGTACATGTCATAAGAGCAGTCGAAGATTAGGCCTCGGGGGATGAAAAAGCTGTAGATAATTTGACGTATTTCCAAGGGAACGGTTAAGAGCCTACTTTGAGGAGCCGAAAAACCGGCTGACTCAGTCTCCATGATTAACGCAGTTTCGCGATCGAGAACGTTCAGAATGTTTTAGATGGCTTCACCTGGGTTGGGTAAGAAGTAGGTATCCTTAATACGCGATATGTGAACCCCGCGACAAGTTTATAAGGCAGAAAGCTGTTCCAGGTTGGGCATTGTACGTCCTGAACACGCGTCGGTTTTTTGCCTCTTTCTCCAATAGGACTGCGCTTAATATACGGGAGCCAGTTATACGTGTAGATTTCGGTGTGTGAAACCCCTGCGCCACCAGGCAGATTTGATGCCAATCGTGCTGGCACTACTCGCGAAGTACTGCCATAAGTGTGTTGCTGTGATACCCGTTTGGTGATACCGTACCCTGTATCTCGAAATTGTCCTTTGTTTTTATTGGTAAATACGACCTGGCGAATGCAGAGTCACTTGGAGCGCGTGTTTCTGCTCGCTAAGTCCTACTTATCGTGGACAGTGTATCGTTACATGATTTCAACAATCACTTGTAGCCGGGAAATAAATTTGAGTAATATACTCTATTAATAGTCATACGAACTCTAGCAAGTGTCCAGATGAACATTCGATATAATTCCATAAAATTATATTTAATCACATGCTATTTCTAACAGGAGCGATGTCTTCTGGGGACCAGGGTAGTACTAGTGCGGAGTGCATATTTGCAAGACTTAGACTCTCTCTTCACTATCCGTCCCATTACGTCTTCTCTTCTATTGAATACAGCAGAGAAGGTGGGAGCATACTAATTAGCCAGTGGACGACTGCGTTGTAAGAGCCTCCAACTGCTATAGTAAATCGCCCACTTATAGTCATACTACTAGGACAGATAGAGTTAGTAGGCTGACGGCAACTGTTCAATCTCAAGCTTATTTAGACAACACCCTCTTGTGAATATAGACGAATTTACTACTAGCGTTCACAGAGTATTCTTTACACTATCAGATAACAGCAGAATCCAATGCTTGTGCGGAAAAGAAGCAGGGAAACAGATTGGCACACGAAGCACTATAATACAGACCAGGGATAGCGGTTGATACAAAAGAAAATACGGCAGAAATAATCCTGGTAGATATGCAAGGCCTGGGTATCACAACGCAGTAGGATTGATCCCCTTGCAGGCGTTCGGGATACTCTATTACACTACCTTCAAGCAGCATCACCCTTGCTTATTTGATATATTTAAATCCTGATCTGTCCATTGTCATCCCCGCAGTATAATGGCGCGGTGATATTTCCCACCAACGACAACGAACTCTTATACCCCTCAGATCGCCGCGCGGAGGACGAGTCAAGTATCTCTGCTGGTCAAGGGATCGGTTGATCAAGCAAATCAGCAGCATCCAGTCTTAACCTCTTTTGTTCGGTTCTAATATTCGCCTAGCTCGCTGGTGGCTGCTAGGATTAGTCGCGATAGTGCTGTGGCTGGCGACAACGAAGACGCTAAAGGAAAGGAGTCGTATCCCTTCTTCGAGTTTAAACAACACTGCAAAATCATATGAACCGGTACATCATACAGGCACAAATACATATACATGAGCATACCTGCATATAGAAGCATGTAGACGAAAACATAGGTACTTCCTACAAGTCGACATGCTCCTCTCCTACCTCAATAAACCTGCATACAACGCATTCTCCGATGCAACTCCATCAACAAGCCTCGGCCTACCACCCCCCTTCTCATCCAGCCACTGCTCAATCCTCTCCATACCATAGAGTCCAATGCCAGCAACGCTGAACGCATCGATCTCAGCAGGCGCAGTGTGCGCGAACATATCCTCCAGCCTCCCCAGCGACACGAGCAAGGGGTCCTTTCCAGCACCAAGCTGCCTGGTCCACGCATACTCGGACGGCGCGTCCCAGAGCGCCTTGCGCATGGTATTTGGCAGGCGACCGGGACACTCGGCCCAGCCGCGGCGGAAGAACTGGTAGACCTCCTGCACGACGCTGGTAGTCTGCCATGTGCGGCGCACGCTCTCGGCCAGGATCCACGCGTGCCAGATCGCCTTAGGCGACGCGTACCCAAACAACACATCCAGCGGCGGCGGCGATTCGGCGTTGAGGACTGCGGAAGTCGGCTGGAAGGGCGAGGCGACGAGGAACCGCTCGGGCCGCCCGAGGCTGTTCTTAGCGCGCTCGAGCATCTGCTTGTTCCAGAGGAACAGCGTCGGGATTAGAGCTTCCGCTTGCGCGCGCATGCGTATGTCGCCGTCGAAGAGCCGGATCACTTGGTAGCTGAGGAGCGCCTGGACGCGGCTCAGGTGGTCGAATATGCTCAGGCTCAGCCCATCCTCGTCTTCGTCCCCTAGAGACAGTGCGGCGACATCCTGATCGTGCAGGAGCTGTGCGACGCGGTCGTCGAGAACCCGGCTCACGGTAGCTGAATTTGCGCTGGTCTTGTTCATGTACATGGCCATCGCCGTGTACGCGTCTTGCGTGTGCCGCGGCATGTGGAACGAGTACAGCTCCGGGTGGTGCAGGGGGCTGTGGTCCGAGGTCACCCACTGGCGCATCCATTGTTGCACTTGCGAGACGTAGTGTTTCAGAGACCTCTCGGTCTCGCGCAGTGTTGTGGGTGGCGGATCGGTGTATTCTGCGGTCCAGGATTCAGGGGCTAAGAACCAGGCACTCCGTAGGCTGACCGGCGCTTCAGCGGATGCCATGCTCTGTGGCTGGCCCCCAGAAGGTGCAGCTTCTGGTGGCATTCCAAAAGCATCCAAGTCGGCGGCTGTTACGGACAAGAAATCGAAGGTTAATTCTCCTGAAAAGTCTACAGGCTGTGTGGTGTCCGCCAATGAGGCTCTCAGGCCGTCTTCGAGACGGAGATTTGTGTTATCAAGATGGGCGTAGGTAGGTGGCCCCTCGATCCTCGTCACAGTGCCCGTTTCCGGCCTCCGCGGTGGCGGATACGTGCAAGGAATGCCTTTTTCTATACACCGCCGACATCTTGGTACTTGCTTCGAGCACTGGCGTTTCGCCTTCGTGCAAGTCACACACGCTCTACGCCAGATGGTCGGACTTAGCGTGCTTCCTGGTAAGGTCTCATTGGGCGGTATCGTGCCCGCGCCCTGAAAGCTCATGTCTCTCCACGCCAGAGCCGCACCGCTCGCATGCTGAAAGCAAGCGGAAGTGGGAAGTGGATGAAAGGTGTCATCGTGGATGGGAGACATTCACCAAGAGCTGATGGCATCGAGAGAGCTGACATGTAAGCGGCGGAAAGGAGACGGGTAAAAATGGGGACACATTATACTGGGGTGAGAGATATGGCGGCATCAATAAATGATGATTTACTGTATTTGGCAGTATCTCATCTGCCACTAAACTAACAGAGGCATCATACATGAGTAGTGCCATTTAGCGGCGGGTAGAGTCTCTAGCGGCGCAGAATTACGGGTCGTCGGCCACGAAGTTTACACTTTCAACCCGATCCGGACCATTTTGGGAACCCGAGCGGGTGTTAGTCAACCGCCCGGGATGACCATGTTTCCTCTGATCTTATACGCGTATTGCGTTATACGCGTATCGCACTCGAAGCTCCGTAGCGGATGTGATCCAATATCAGTCCCACAGGCGGCCGCCGTCAATGCTGGGGCCCCTTTTTAGTTCGCAGCCCACAGCAAGTCATTATCCCCATCGCCTACCTAGGTATAACACGACAGTTACCAGGCGCGAACAAAGATAAGGAATAGTACGAGCGGACTATGATCTGCATATTTCTGCAATACCCGCCTAGACACCATGTCTTATGAGTCAGAGCAACGGAGCTCATGGTTGCGGAGTTGAGGGTTGTCTGGTTGAGCTCGATATGACCATTTATGAGGGGTTGGGCCTCTAATTCGAGAGAAGACACAAGATTGAAATAGTGGCAGCAACAATGTGTATAAGAACCGTGGCTGCTGATAGAGAGATGCCATTCCTCTCCTTATCTCCAGACCACCATCACATCTCGCCAGATTCTCCAGAGTAGAAAACGCATCGATCCACACGGACGCAACCTCACAGACCACAGACCACACGCCATGTTCGACAAATTCGCACTCACAGACCCGGTCCACAGGGCCTCGTACGCAGGCATCGACTCCAAGCGTCCCGAGCTCTCGCAAGCGGGGCGCACCGTCGTGATCACGGGCGGGAGTTCCGGGATCGGGTACGGGATCGCGACAGGTTTCGTCGCAGCGTCTGTCGCGCGCATTTTCATCCTCGGACGACGTTCCGACGTTTTAGCCAGCGCTGCCAAACAGCTTACTGAGACCGATGGGTTCTCGGGCGAAGTCATCGGTTTGCAGTGCGACATGATGGACGCGGCGGCCGTCGACACGCTTGTAAGCGACCCCTGGAATCGTTTTCTTCCTGCTCTGGCTACTCTCAGAGGCCATAGATCCCTATCAGGGGCACAAATGTGTCTCGAGAGCATGCAGAACTCCTGAAACTTTTACGTGAAAGAGTAATGACTAACTCCAGCGATTCATAGTGGGACAAGTTCCGCGCCGAGGGCGTCGTCGTCGACGTGCTCGTGCTTAACGCCACGGGTCATGTACCCCTAGGCCCGCTGCTCGAGCTCGGGACTTCGGCGGTGTGGAAGGTCTTTGATGCGAATGTGCGCGCGCAGCTGCAGATGACGGAGCGGTTTTATAAGCAAGTTGGCAAGGGCGCGTCCGAGACGAAGGTATACCACCTCCCCCCTTATATAATTCCATGCTTATGTATGCTGACGCTGACACCCCTGGTAGAATCTCGTGCACGTCTCGTCGGCATCGATCCACGAATTCGTGGACTTCGGGGACAACTACCTAGCCTACGGCGCGTCGAAGCAGGCGGGCCAGTCCGTGCTGCAGATGGTCGCGCAGGACACGCCGCGCGAGAAGATGCAGATCGTCAGCTTCCACCCGGGCGCCATATTCACCGAGGCGGCCAAGACGACTGGCTGGACTGAAGACTCGCTTCCTTGGGACAATGGTTAGTTATTTTTTGCCGTTGCCTCGGGTATGATAATAGAACAAGAATGCTGACCTTTCAACCATAGTCAACCTTCCGGGCGACTTCGCAGTCTGGGCTGCCTCCCCTGAAGCCAGTTTCCTGCATGGCCGCTTCGTCTGGGCCGCGTGGGACGTAGACCAGCTCAAGAGCGGGAAGATCAGGAACTACATTGAAGAGAACAGGGATTTCCTCAGGGTAGGCGTCAATGGGCTAGGAGAAGGAGATGCCCTGAAAATAAAGGCTCACGGCAACGAGTAGAGCTATGAACGTGAGTGGAAGCATGTTATATCGCGATATCCAATGCAAAACTATTATTATACACTAGCCAACGACGGCAACATCTATCCGCTCCGGAGCTTTCTTTTATCTATTACCTTTACCATCCGTCCACAATAGTAGCATGCACGTGCATGCCCCTCACCGGCCGGGCAGTGATGCCCCCTTTAATTTCGAGGTTCTTCTCGTCCATCTCTTCTTTGTTTTCCAGCTCGAAAGCGAACCGGCCTACCCACCCGGCCAAGATACACGCGAATTCAGCCTTGGCGAAGGCCTGGCCGATACAACTCCGGGGTCCGTGTAAGAACGTCATGAATGCATAGTTGCTCGTGGCGCCGCCACTAGCGGCCCTCTTATCGTCGGTCCCTGTTGGCAGCCATCTATCAGGGTTGAACTCATGCGCATCCGGCCCCCAGAGGGTCTTGTCGAAATTCGTCGCCCACGGCGCGAGTATGACTCGGACGCCCTTCGGGATTTTGTGGCCCATGATCTCCGTCTCTTGGGCAGTATCGCGAAGCGTGAGGGGTACGGGAGCGTAATACCGCAACACTTCGTTGCAGACGGCATTCAGATACGGCATGTGGTCGATGTCTAGGCTCGTGATATCGGCATCCGAGTCGAGAGAGGGTAGGCTGTCTCGAATTTCTTTCCTGAGACGGTCTTGCATTTCTGGATATCTCGAGAGCATGTATATAGCCCTGAACCCAACAAGGGGCGTTAGCGAGTGGCCTCAGTGGCAAACAGTAAGATTTAGGAATACTGACCAAGTCATCGCAGATGCCGTCGTTTCGTGCCCTGCCGCTAGGAATGTCATGAGTTGATCGACCAGATCCTCCTCCGAGAAGCCGCCAGACTCAAGAGCCACAGAGAGGATATCGTGGCCTGTGTTTGCTCCTGCGACGGATTTCTCTTTCTTCCCTCGAACAAGGTCCCGGCAGACGGAGCGAATATAGTTTGCCGAGGTTTTGATGTTGTCATTGTGTTGTACAGGTAGCCTCGTGAGGATCCAATCGGGAATAAACATACTCAGGATACCCATAAGTTGCGCTGCTCGACTGGGCTGGAACAGCTTGCGGTAAGTCTCGTTGAGCACTGAGTTTTCGTCCTTGATGGCACCAAAGTCGTGGCCGAGTCCGGCAACACCAATGATGTCTAGAGTCACGCGAGAAGCCCAGTTACCGACCTCAATAACAGTAGACTTCTGAGATTTTTCCGGATCGGGAGAGGTAGGTTTCTCTGCGGCACCGGCAGCTATGTCCTTTGTCATAGCTTGAACTACTTCGCGGGTCTTGTTCCAGAAGACGGGATAGAGGTCCTTTACATGGCGGAAGGCAAATGCAGGCATGAGATTCTTTCGCTGAATCTTGTGTTCGTCGCCTTCGGCCAAGAGAACACCAACGCCGAGAATGCGACCAATGCTGTTGCGCATGGCCGAGGGTTTCTCGAAGTGATAGTTCTTGGTAACCAAGACCTCAGAGAGGGCCCTGGGGCCAGTGACGAGCACTCGCTCGGCGTTGGCCAGGCCAAGATATCGCAGAACTCCATCATTGGGGATAGTCGTGACCCTGTATACAGATCGACTTAGCCCCACGATCTGTGACAGGCAAGTGACGGGTTTGAGGTTGTCTTACCATTCCCGCATCGGCATCCCGCTCGGTTCAGCGACAATCTTATCGAATTGACCCTTCCACCACGAGCCATCGGTTGGCCCTGGGAGAGTCCGTAGCGGGGAAAAGAACTTAGGCCATAGGATGACAACCCAAATGGCCCATACCACCGTTTGCAGCACTGATGCACAGGCAAAACTGGCAAGGTAGGGCAGCTTCCACCAATGCGATTGGTGCGAGACTAGTATGTACGATGTGGCTAGGGAGGACGCGAGGATCCCCCGCCATGGATACGGAAATACCGCCATGACGAATTTGTCGCCGATGCACGCGGCAATGAAGCAAATTGTCGGCGAAGCTGCTTAAACTCCAGTTACCTAGATTTTCGATGTCAGTAAAGAGCTGGCGATGATGACAACCTGAGGACGTGGTCTATGACGAGCTCTAATTAAGTACTTACAAATAACTAGCGTAGAACGTATTAGTCGCCCAATTCGTGCTGGGCTGTCTTAAGCCAGCCAATGTGAACGTGGGCCGACAATGAATTAAGTAATCGAAGATTGAACAATTGGATCGGAGGGTCAGTAGGGGGGTCTCGTTCTTTAAGATGACGGAACGGCCTCGTTGTTCTTGTACCCGCTGGAGCTGGTCTGGGCGGAAGTGCGCCAGCACGGCGGTATCAATCAGGCCGCCGGCATGGCTTATACGGAGACTTCTCAGCTGTACGATAGCGAGCGTGCTACCTAACAAACTCCTAGCCGAGCTAAGCATTTAAGTCTCATATATGGACGAATCACCTCCGGGGCAGTGTTACGCAGTAGATCCTTAATTAAGCCAGATCCTAATAAGGCTGCTGCCTAACAGCTCGGTTACCAGTGCCGTGAGCCTGGAATACCTGCACCCTGCGACAAACAATAACGTGGCCGTTGTACTGGCATTCCCAAGTGAACTCAAGAATTGCACAGGATAATGTATCACATGGCGCAGCACACGGTAACTCATCAGGGAACGCCTAATTCCATTTTGTATACTTGATCTATGCAATCTATTGAAAGTATGGAAACAATCTGGTTTACTCGAAATTTCGATGTCTGTTGTCATTGGGCTGATGTTTTATAGAGAGGTTATCGCCATGAATTGAGACGACGAAGCTGGGGTTGACGTAAAAAAGCGGGGTGGCCAGCTAAGCCATAGTGTATGGCAACACAATGGCATCTAGATCCTCTCCGCTGGGACAGGATGCGGATTTTTCAGTAGCCCGTCGTCCACGTAATCTAAAAGACCTCGTAGCAAACATCTAGGATGATAGCTGACTGGCTTTTCTTTTATGCCCAGTTGTAATCGGTTCCTGTGTCCAGCTGTCGTCCGTGTTCTCTGGTCGCCAAAGTCGAACAATGCGACGTTTATAGTCATCATCGTCGTCGTCGTCGTCTTCGTCTTCTTCATCTTCTTCATCTTCTTCCTCATCCGGATTATCAACGGATTCCGCGATAGGAACTGTTTTCTCTATGCCATGCAGTTCTTTCAACAAGGGCAAGCGGTCCTGCTTGGCGAGCAGGAACTCGTCAATCTGACTATCATACCGTGCTATCGCGCCTCTCTCGTATCCTCGGATCAATAGGTATTCTAATGATCTGGGTAGCGCATCGATTAGCCTGAAGGGAGCCTCCTCATCCGGATACTGGCCCAGGAGAGTCCCAATTCCAATGCTCAGGTGTGTGAGCGACTCAAAGTCATGCATCGACCCTATTGTTGCACCGTAGTGGCGTGTACTTCGCATCCGAGCTGTCGTCAAGGGCCCTGAGCTGATCTCTTTGTCTCTGCGATACCATTCGTCTTTGCTAGCCCAATCTTCGTCTTCCTCGTCAGCCTCATTCCTACTGATGAATTCATCGATATCTATGTCAACTTTCCGCAATGATGACCTGTGTTGATATAAGGCCTTGCCGATTGTCTCCGGGCATCTCCGACAATGGCCGCCCTCTAAATTACAACGACCGCCGGTGGTGAATGTGAATTCTTCTAAATGTTTGGATACTCTGATCAAAGGCCCGATGACGTCTGTTCCATTAATGGAGTGCCCAACTCTAATCTTCTTCAGATTTGAAATTGCAGGCGGAAAGTGATCAAGGAGCTCCCTGCCGTTGGGTCCCACTCCATCTGTAGACATGCTTTCTATGGCCGGGAGGCGATGGAACAATCGCAGCAGGGCCAGAATGTCGAGATGTATGTAGAACCTATCATCCCCCTGGATCTCGTCGGTAGTAGGATGAAGAGTCACCTCGCGGAGCTTCTGCAGATGTACCGCGGGAAGTAAGCCGTAGTTATTACGGCGGAGAATGTCTTCGATAATCTTGCTGCCATCTTCGTATCTGATAAGTTCGATGTTGGGACAGAGCATGAGAAGAAGTGCAGCTGCGTAGTGGGCAAAAAGCCTGGTGCGGTGTCTGATATACGGCTCGACATCATAGGATCTCGCCTCCCTGGCCGAGGCCTCATTGCGACTGGCAACGATCTCAGGCTTCATCCAAGTCAGAACCCTGACCCAGTCGGTTTTTTCCGACCCCTCCAGGCCAAGGTCTGTTAGACATTGAGAGATGACATGCTCCCCAGAGACGTCTCGGACGTCTTCTTCCGCCTTCCAAGCGTCTGCCCGATCCCTTTTGCCCAAGTATCCCACTCTAGAGGGCAGATGACAACGAAAGACAAATTCCTTTACGCTCAATGCGAGTTCAGGTTCTCTGATGTAGTCCAGAATCAAAGGATATAGCTTTTTGAAATCGGCCTCCTTGTGGACTCGGATACGCGTGTAACGCGGGTGTTGCTGTGATTGAGAGTCTAGAGACATCGCTAGACAATTGGATCGTTGAATGATAAGCAGTCCGGTAAAGGGGTTCTGGAGAATAAGCAACGAATGGGCTCGATAAATTGAAACGAAAGGCTTCGGAACAAATGTTCTTGAAACTTTTGTCTTTTTATAATTCCTATCCTTACTGAGAGCGACTAGGCAGTACGGAATAGAAGGAATCGAATCTCCGCATTGTGCTCGGCTCAGGTAGTATGGCGATAGCTGCCTGGTTGGATGAGTGACCAGACTGAGTGGAATTGAATTTTTTTACGACACAAGCATTCTGCTAGCCCGCCCATAAGCGTATCGCCAACTCCGTCTCGCCATCTTGTGGATGCGCAATGCGCGCCTTCGCGTCTGGACTGTCTAGAAAAGGATTGATTCCTGGAGCAGTCGTCCTTGGCACCAGGCAGAACTGGCGCGACTCCATAGCCTCTCGATCTCTAAATGGAGCTGTCTATGTGTAGTAGATGGCAGGAATCGGGCCCATGCAGAAACGTCTAAACTTAGGTTAAGTATCTAGCCGAATTGATAGAAGGCTGGGAAGTGGGAAATTCTAAGCATCGCGTGGAGGCATCGTGATGGCGTGTTCATTAGTGCGAACTGTTGCACTACGGTAGATAATTAGCAAGCGGCCAATTGGGGATGTCGCCATCCCGAATACCGGCGCGGTGCATAGGCAAGTACACCCCGATCGAACGAGAATCGTTGGGGAAGCCCGCATTTACGCGTAGCACCGAAACATACCTACATACTAGGTAGTAGACCTGGACCTGCCTGCCTGCATTATACGCGACTCCCTCCTATCATGTAGATAAGAACTCGCCTACCTCAAAGGCATCCGAGCAACTACCTACCTACTACTTTGGGCAGTAATCTCATCGTGAATCACCTACTTCATCGCAACGACGCGCAACAACACGCATCACGATGACGGCTCCACTGGCCAAGATCGGCGTGATCTCTATCGGAGACATGGGCGTGGGCATCGCAAAACTGCTCATCGCCCACGGCTTCTCCGTAGCGACGAACTGCAAAGGCCGAAGGTCGGTCCGCGCACGATGAGCATTTCTTGTTTGCACAGTCCCATCGTTGGCATACGATAATGATGATAATTGATCGTTAACGCACCGGCAGCAACGACACGCTAGAGCGGGCCAAGAGCGCGCAGGTCGAGCTCTACGAGTCGGACGAGCGCCTTGCCGAGGCCTGCGACGTCATCTTATCAGTGGTGCCGCCCCGGGATGCCCAAGCCACGGCGCAGCGCATCGTGGACGCCGTCACGGGACCCTTCCGGCGCAGCGGCAGCGAGCCGCTCGTCTTCGCGGACCTCAACGCCGTCGCGCCGTCGACCGTCCGGACCATCGCCAGGCTCTTCGCGCCGACGCGCGGTCAAGTTCATTTCATCGATGGCGCCATCCTGGGCCCCTCGCCGCAGGCGCCGAAATCTGACGGCTCTGGCCCCAGCAGCAGCATCGGCGAGGAGCCGGGCGCCGGGTGGACTCGGCCCAGCATACCGCTCTCGGGCCCGTACAAGCTCGGCTCGATCCCGCGGTACGGCCCGCAACTCGTAGCGGCGCTCAATGCGCGGTATATTTCCGACGAGATCGGCGCCGCGTCAGGGCTAAAGATGTGTTTCGCCAGCATGAGCAAGGGTTTCACGTCCATCGCCATCCAGTCGTTCACGACCGCGCAGCGCCTCGGCGTGCTCGGCGAGCTGCAGGACGAGCTGCAGGGCCTGTTCCCCGCACAGCTGAAGGCCGCGGAGCGCGGCGTCGTCGGCATGGCGCCGAAGGCGTATCGCTGGGTTCGCGAGATGGAGGAGATTGCCCTGACCTTCGACGAGGAAGGGGGCTTCCCGCAGGATATGTTCCGCGGCGTTGCTGACGTCTACCGCATCGTCGCCGACGACACGGTGCTCGGCCAGGAGAAGGTCGGGAAGAGGAAGAGGGGCACTGATGTTAAGGATATGGCGACCGCCGTAGCTGAAGGGTTGGCGAATAAGAGAAAGAAGAATGACTAGATCTTGAACCTATATGGTGCTAAAGGGATTGGGCTAGACATAGCGAGTACGTCTTGCAGCCAGGATGAGATATATCGTAGACATGGGGAAGGATAGATAGATCACTTTAAATTCCTGATATGGAGACCCAGTATGTGACACGCCCAGTTTCTCGAACATGAATATCTTGACAAGATGCAGACATTTTCGTGCTTTCAACTTGGTCACTCCCTTCTGATACTCCTGAGCCGTATGCCCCAAGTGACTCTTTCATTTGGCTTAACTTGCTAACAGGTAAGTAAGACACAAGGCGGAAGACCTACCAAGAGACTGGTATAATTGCTGTTGTGGAAAGGCGCCGCGAGTGCCACGAGCATTGAAACTGTTTGGCCACTCTCAACACTACTCTACGCATCACAAGGCAAGGCACAGAAGAAGCAAAAGATAGAATAGACAATCGAATACAGAGCCAGGAAGGGAAAGTGAAAAAACAACTTAAGTGACCAAAACCGAATCCAAACACGAAGTGACATTGAAATGTAATTCATCAAAACACGGGAACAGAGAACAAATTCCAAGCTTTTACAAATTTCATCGATCAACATGATACATCGTGATCTGGCCTGCAACAAGATCATGTATGGTTGGTATTCAGTCTGTCTTGAGTGGTGGTGTGTTTGATGTGACAATAAATGGTTTAAATGAGAGCTTAAGCCGGTTTCGCTCTAGCATCGTTTTGATGTAGCTCTACTCGATCAATTCCATGTCATCTAGAACCAGATCTTTATTCTGATCTTCATTCGAGCCGGTAGTTGTTTGGGCTCCAGTGGCATTCCCGCCATTGTTGTCGAAGTAATCTGCCATCTCAGCATCCAATTCCTCCTGTGTCTTTTTGGGTCGCCCGTTTCGTCCTGTATTACGTGCTGCGCCCTCCCCTGCGTTCTCGCGTCGGGTCCCGGCGCGTCTGCCACGGGGGCGGCGGGGTCTAGGGCTATGGGAGCGTCTTCCAGTCTCGGGGACATAGCGGTCAATTCCTCGGCCATTTGGTGACAATGATCGAGGTCGCGTGATCCGTTCCGCTAGCGGCCTACCGGGCATCTGTGCAGTATCGAATGGATTGCGTCTGGGCTGTGAATGAACAATCGTCATACGGATGGGTTGTCCTGCAAGAAAAGGGGTCAGCCTAGACTATGATGCCACGGTGGTGTCAGTTGCTTACCCTTGGCATTCGCCCCATTAAACTCCTGGATGGCATCCAAGGCATCATCGCGGCTCTCGTACGTCACGAAAGCGACACCTTCCGAGCGGCCTGCCCTATCGTACAAGAGCTCGAGCTTCACGACGGGGCCAATTTTGTTGAAAAGACCCTAGCAGCGAATTAGTAATTTGCCTTGGGGGTGTTGACACGTTCTGTTCATACCTCGAGGTCGGACTCGGAAAGATCATAATGCAAGTTTTCTACCTTAATCTTCGTGCCGCGGCCATCTCTACCACGGCTGTCAGTGGAACTGTTATGGGACAGTGATCCTCCTGATGTATACTAACTGCGCTGGACCGGGGGAGCGTCTCCGGTAAGAGTTACGGGGTTGGTCGCGGGCTGCTGGACTGTCAGCTGAGCTGCAGCGGGGCAATGGACGAGGCTGAATCGAATGTACAGTGGAAGCTCTCGAATTTATCGTGGACCCAATCCCTACAAGCAGTCAGCATCGCCGTACGTAAAGATCGGCATATTGACCAGGGCGCCGACGCTGACAGTGACGTACGAATCTAGACCTCTCCTGTCATCTCGGGTTGACTGTCTCGCAGGACGAGAACGCTGGTTAGCTGATGTTCCATGGAGCACATATCATCATCGATCGCACTCCGAGGCGTCGAGCCGCGGCCGCAGGTCGGTCGCTTCGGCGAGAGGACTCGAGGGAGGTGGTAGCATCGATCTATGAGGGAAAGGAGAAATCCACCTAGACGAATTGGAGAAGCACGTCGAGTCAACAAGCAAGTCGAGCATTTCCACGTATGCAGATGTGCAGATGCGCGTGCATAGTGCAGACTAATGGGAGAAACATTCCAATGGCCAGGCGACGCACCTTTCTTACGCCATCGCGAGGATAGGCATCACGTTCGCGTTCTCTGGGTTGTCGGCTTCCGCCGCCGCCGTTACCGCCGCCGCCACGTCGAGAACGGTTACCGCGTTTTCTGGCCTGTGCAATACGTCAATCAGTATCAGCTCGGACGGGATTTGCTAAGGCGGTCAAAGGCTCGGGCTCGTTTGTACCTGTGATTCTGCAACGATCTCGTCAAGACTTCGGTCCATTTTGTGGGGTTGCGGCGACAAACGAAGAAACAAGGCAATTGTGAGTTGAGGTTGAGTTGAGAATGAATGTCAGATGCCAGCTGCCGTGCGCTAAGAGAGAAGGTGAAGAGGAGCCTGAACATTCACTAAGTTTGAACTAGACCTCCTACCACATGCGCTTCTATTGGCACTGCGTCCTTCGGGGTACCCACCTGCGCCTTCCCTCTCAGTAGGTACTGTACTGTACAGTACTGTACCTCAGTGTCGCGTCCCAGGTTACTGGAATTACAGGTACCGAGGCAATTACGTCTACTTACAGTAGCTACAAGCGGACAGGAGCCTCGTGCAAGGCAAACATCATCCGATAATTCCAAGAAAACAAAATGGTACAAGTATGTGTTACGACTAGCAACCAATCATAAGGCAGATCAAATAGCTATTTCCTATGCTCAGTGCTGTATATCAAATTTGCATGTAGTTTTTTTTCTCTATCTCCTTATTCTATACCGCAATGTACAATTCCCGCAAGTTGCCCGGTCACCATATCGTTGGGAACGTAATCATCAGACGTACAAATAGGCGCCTGGCACATCGATCTTGGTAGTAAATGAGCCTTGTGATGAGCCACATGCTGTCTTGTCACTGCCTCGCCTGGAAACTGCGGGGCATGATTGCAGGAAAAGGCCGGCTGCAGAACTTATTCCGAAATGACCATCCGTAATTTTGACATCGCCTGGAGGCGAGCCAGTGTCTAGCTTGTGATCAAGATTTGGAGCAACGCCAAAGGTTAATTTCTTCTTTAGCATGGGCGCTTGACTCGATAGGGCCTCCATGTCTGCTACAGACGGCTCAACGCAAAAGAGAAGAGAAGAGCCGGGTGGTGCAAGACCATTAGTCGGTTCGGTATTCTTTCGCTCCTCGAATGACTTTATGAATCTTTCCAGATCGTCATTATCCTCGTCAGGCAGAGAAAATTTTGTTTCTGGATCAAGCGACAATAGCCCCTGCTTCAACCCCCAGCCACCACCTCCGCTCACTATATAGCAATTAGCTTGGTTAGTCGAGTAGAGAGGGTATCTCACAGATCTTATGCAGGCGACAACCAGAAGACAAAAGCTCTGAAAAGATTGGCATTGACCGTTGAACTATGTCTGCATCTGTTTGAGAAGAGCCTGCTTTGAAAAGTTCCAGATTGTTGAATATCTTTGCTTTCACATGACGAGGAATGACCCAGCACCACACCCCAATAGGCCTTGATGAGAAAGTTGACGGCTCACGCTGGGCTCGTTCTTCGAATATCGCAGGTATAATAGCCTCAAGCTCCTTCGATGCCGGTGTCGGGGAGCCGTCCACTTCAACTTGGCGAACGATATTTCCCAGGCTAGCAACAATCTTTCTGGGTGGTGTCAGAGGCAGGAGCGGGATTATAGACGATGTATAGTTGGCCAAATTGCTAGCCCCCCTTATGCGTTGAATTGTTTTAGATTGCTTCGTGAGCATATCTATCGAGCCCCCGCTACTAACTTCCCACCTACTTGCATAGAGAGTAGAGCGCTTTCCATTCTGAAACATGGTATTTGCTAGCGGTACGGTGACGTCGAATTCCCTGGTAGTTCCGACGAGAGGATCTATCGCAAAAGTGACGCTGGCAGAATTGTCTTGTTTCGTATCATCGAACCTGTCTCCTTCTAATAGTCCAGGAAGCATGCTATCATTCGGGCCACATAGAACTGAAAACCCTTGAGAAACCTCGCTGGACTGTGGATGCGGGCAAAGAGCATCCGTTACACCAGACAAGACATGCAAGCCCGAGCAGTCGGCTTGGAGGCCACTTGCTGACTTCAATAACGTGTCTAGAAATGAAGTCATGAAATTATCATCTTCGACCCAACTAGTGAATTCTTTGGACGCCAGGATAGCGACTGCATTAATTCCTGGAGCTCCATGAATAACTTGCTCCTTCGTGGTCCAAGCAGATTTGCCTAGCTCGTCGAGAAGCTGTCTCTGCATTCTGTCAGTATAGTAGATTGCTCGATCAAGTATGCACTTACTTTAGGCGTCCGAGGGGATGCCGTTATGTTGAGTCTCTGTGAAATAGTAGTATTACATGCTCGGCGTTGCCTTGCAACAATTTCGCGGGCGACGGCAAAAATATGGTACCGCATCATCGAAGGTGAAGAATTTAGTGAGGAGATCTTGAAGGGGCCTGGTTGACAGTACTCGGTGATCCCTGTAGCCTCTCCATAATAGGCACTCCTTTAGGCTCTACCCAGGTACAGTACTGTACCTTCGTGACACTCACCTCATCGCTAAAGAGAACCACATTCCGTACTCTAGTTCTACTTACTTATTCTTTTCCATCTACCGCAGCAAGGGGCGCTCTATTTTGATTGAAAAAAGTATTTTCCCAATCATAATGGGTCGCATCTGACTTACAGCTCCGTCGTCCTATGACAGTATGGCCACGAAGGAACAGGGTCCAAACACATCATGTTTGAGTATCCTGCCCCTAGGCAGGGGCTGTCAGTACCTAAGTTAGGTATGAAATGAGTATAGACATCAATAATGCCTTTCACTTTCTAGTATATTGTTTGTATACATCACAACGCGTTTTTTCTGCTTGATCGTCTATTTTCAACCGTTACAAGATTCCTTCATATTTTGTTGAGCCCCATTGTCTGGATAGGAAGAGCAGAATGAGGACCATAATCCTTTCATTGGGCATGGCAGTGATGCCCGCGGCATATGCCTCACAGCTGTATATTGGTCAAGATACTTGCCCATTGAACTCGCTTTCTCTGATGATAGGGCCGCCGAAGATTTGCCCTTCAGTAAATATAATCAGTTCATATAACACCACACAGGATCGTGACGGGCTTTCCCAGCGCAGAATTGCCGCTGATATGGAGAGCGATGTTTGGAAAACCCTTCGGAGTTGCTCCGCCAAGTATTGCATCTATACAAACAAAAACTTCTATGGTGAAGCAATATCAGTTATCACAACGGCACATGATCGCGGTCGTATAGGGAAAATACGAGCACCAGAAGCGATCTCGAAATCAGACCGAGAACTAGCCAAAGTGGTTGAAATTCCAGGAAAAGGGCGAGGTCTCGTTGCCACCAGGACAATCCGCCGTGGCGAGAGAATTATGGCTTCCAGACCGGCTTTTCTTGTTCACAGAGATATTTTTCGCGAAGTTGCACTCGAAGATATTTACAGCTTAGTGGATACGGCAGTGAATAGTCTGCCAACGTCTAGGAAAGACGCATATTTGGCCCAAGCTGGTACAATGGGCGGCCACAAGGCCCTTGATATTCTCTTTACAAACGCTTTCCAAATAAGCCTGGGAGAGCACGACGGCTTCCATTATGCGAACTTTCCCGAGGTGTCGATATTGAACCATGACTGTAGACCGAAGTAAGTGGCTTCATCATTTTAACTTTACTATGCGGCGATCGATAGCTGATATAATTGACGGGAAGCCTTGCGTTCTTCATCGACAAGAGCCTAACGCATTACACACATGCGGTCAGAGATATAAAACCTGGAGAGGAACTTACTATCTCTTATTTGGACGCGTTGCAGGTGCGGTCGGTGCGTCAAGAACGAGTGCAACATTTATTGGGTTTCTCCTGTAGTTGTCCTCAATGTGCCTTACCTAAGAAAGAGTCGGATGCTTCTGACCGTCGGTTATTCGCCATCTCGCAGATGAGAGACAAACTGTCTGATCTTCAGAGTAAAGGAACTTCACTAGCCGTGATTGAAGAATATGTCGCTTTGTACAGAACGGAGCGCCTGGAGCACAGGATAGCAGAAGCGTATAAACTGGCTGCGCTTGGCTACAATACGCTGAAGGCAGAAGGCATGGCGAAGACATATGCTCTACTCTCTCTTGAAGCGGCTTTACTGGAGAGCGGTCCCGAAGCGGCTGACGTTAAAGAGATGAAGAACTTGGCCAATGCCCCGAAATCGCATTGGTCTTGGAGCCTGAAGTCTCATGATTAGATCTAGTAATCAGAGTAAAATGAAGAACATTCACAATATCATACAACAGGCTGTTACTACCTACCTATCTACATGCGTGAGTGCATTGACTAGGACCGCCAGTCTGTGAGCCTATTTAGCAGGTAATTAAGCTAAGCTATCGAGGGAGCATTGCGTCAGCATAGTGGCGGGCTGCAGAGTTTACAGGGCCCTGTTACCTGCAGCTAATAGTGCTGAGGTCGCCCTGTATCTACAGTACGCCAGCTACAAGAGGCGCTTGAGACAACAACAACCAGCAGTCTTAGCTATAATTGGGATACAAGTTCACAATTGGCATGTGAGCGGAGCCCACCTGCGCGTGCATCGAGTCTGACCTGGACGTGCAGCGACTAACCCGATTCTGCTAGACCCGACCATACCACCAAACTTTAGTACAAAACTCGGGCAGGGTGGAATATCTAAAGTACCTCTATGTCACAGGCTACCGTTTGTAACCGCACGATCGCAGTTATATCAGGACATTACAGCTCTGTACTCAATCTATTAGCAAACATAGAATATAACAACATAAAAATCAATACGGCAGCATGATTCGCAGCATGGTCAAGTGCGTTCTAAAAATGTATTGAAATTATATAATAAAAAGGAAAGGAAGAGACGCAGCCGCGAAACTGGCTACCGCAGAAGATCTATTGCCAAGTCAGGTGACCAGTCCGGAAGTGGCCCACTCAAATGCTACCACAGCCACGACCTAGCCACAGCCATCCACTTACAGCCGCTGCCCGCTATACAACAACAGTTATTAAAACAATGTTCTTAGATTCTATATTTTTTAGTAAATTCAGTGAGTACTTGTAATTATATTACATGTTTGCGTGAATGCTAGTAGTGCGCAACAGCAGGAGCTATAGCTGGTATGTAGCTGTGGTGGCTCTTTTGAGTGGGTCGCATACTGGTCACATGACCTGGCAATAGATACCTAGGTGCAGCCACCGGGGCAGCTTCGCGGCTCCGTCTCTTCCTTTCCTTTCCACCATAGAATTTCAATACGTTTTTAGAACGCGTTTAACCGTGTTACAAATCGCGTTACAAATCGCGCTGCTATATTGATTTTCATGTTGTCATATTCCATAATTACTAGTAAATTTGGTGCGCAGCTGGAAAACCCTGACATAGTTGCGATCGTGCAGTCTCTTGATCGAAACAACAAAGCAGGCTGCGACATAGAAGTACTTCCAATATTCCACCCTGCTCGAGTTTCGTACTAAAGTTTGGTGGTTTGGTCGGGTCTAGCAGAATTGGGTTAGTCGTTGCACGTCCAGGTCAGACTCGATGCACGCGCAGGTGGGCTCTGTGAGCGGGATCTCATCTAGCCATATGATCTTAGCTAGCTTCATTTTAGAGTGATGGCCGTATCGATAGTCGAGCATCATGGTTAAGTGGCACTGTTGTTGCTTTACCTCTGATGGATCCGATGCCGAGCCCCTCTGCAATCCAGTCGCAATGGCCACCGATCTCATGATCCGCAACCTCACCGCGACTCTCCTGGAGCTTAAAGTTGTCGAACGCTTCGAGGGCGAACTCATCTCGAGTAACGGTAGAGATGGTGTGAAGAGGCGCGCTACCAATTTCACGAGCAGGATCACCGACCGTTTCAATTCGACATCGCAAGCAGTATCGCCCAACGTTCAAATCAAGAATGAGGCCAATGACCACCAAGATGTCTCCATCCCGCTCAAAGCGTTTGAGACCCGTACCACGGATATCCGTGGTCCCGATCCCGGGCGTGAAGTTCTACGTCTCACCTTTGAGTGCGAGGGCCATCGCTATCAGGTGGATGTGCCGAGCGTTTCGCAACGAAGCACGGTGATGAAAAAGCTAGATGATGGGCCGAACGAGTTCACCACAGTCTATGTCCAGCCCGGGAGCTGTCTGGCTATCTTCAGTTCCGCCAATCTCCCCTGCTGGATGGGAGAGCTCCGTGACGACTATCCATTGACTGCGTTGTCTATACCGGGCACGCATAATAGTCCGACGTGTCACGTTGCATTGCCCTCAGTGCGGTGTCAGGCCGTCGGTATACGCGAGCAGTTAGACAACGGTGTTCGTTTTCTCGATATTAGAGTCAATGTCAGCTCAGACAATTCCGACATGACGCTGGTACACAGTGCTTTTCCCATCTCCCTCACGGGCAACAAGTACTTCAAGGATCTAGTGAACACAGTTTACTCCTTTCTAGATGCCAACCCTTCGGAGACGATTATCATGAGTGTGAAACGCGAAGGCACAGGACGTGGCACAGACCAGAAGCTCTCGAAACTGCTCAAGGAGAAATTCTACAGCGAAAAGCGATGGTACACTGAGCCCCGGCTTCCTAAGCTTGGCGAGGTCCGCGGAAAGATCATCCTCCTACGGCGGCACGTTAATGACGAGAGCCTAGACCATGAATGGGGCGGCCGTGGCTGGGGCCTCGACGGCAGCGTGTGGCCTGATAATTGCGAGGACGGGCGCGTGGGCAGCGGGATCGCGCGTGTGCAGGACTTCTATGAGATCGACCAGAGCACGAACATCCAGAAGAAGATCGAACTTGCACGCAAACATCTCGAGCGCGCCGCCGAAGGCATCTGCCGCCTGCCGGGCCACGAAGGCTATGAGAAGGACGCGCCGATCACGCCCTTCTTCATCAATTTTCTAAGTGCCAGTAACTTCTTCAATGCAAATTGCTGGCCGGAAAAGATTGCAGCGAAGGCCAACCCGGCCATCATCGAGTATTTATGCACCCGTCATGGCCGCGACGGCGAGGGCCCGGCTGGGTTGAAGGTTGGTGATGCGGCGACGGGCATTGTGGTTACAGACTGGGTTGGTCTACATGGCAATTGGGATCTCATTCGGTGTATTGTTGGTTGGAATGCTAAGCTGCAGTTGAAGCAGTGAATTTGGTGTTCAACTTTTCCCATTCATCTTTTAGACGAAGAAGCAGTCCTTTTAAGACGCGCCACGTATAATGCAATAGATGACACTAGAATTTTGGAACACATACCTACTTACACGTGTAAGCTGGATTTGAAGTATGCCATAGATTCTTATTGATACACGACTTTCAATATTGAGGCAGAAGTTCAAACCTATCATGCCACAATAGTAGAAGGCCGCGAGTTTCCGCACCTCTAATTAAGTACTATCGTACACACAAATTACCGGGCCCCCCTGTACGAAGTAAGTAACGCTGAAATAGATTTGGGGGTTGGTCCCATTTCAAGCTGGTTCGTCAGTTCCCGGGGTCATAAAGATAGGTGGGTACTTTCTAGGAGCTTGAGGTCCAGCCATTCATATATTCGGTGCCCTGCGCTGCACTGTAACGTCATTGTCTCTGCTCTACATTGAATTCTCACTAGCAACCTGTAAGCCCAGGGCTTCCCATTATCGTCGCTCTCTATCACCCTTTATTTTCTAATCTCATCATCGCAATACGTATGCTCGCCTTAATAAGTTCTTCATCATTAGTTTATTGCTGCACTACTACACTTCACTTTCCTGAGCCCTTACATAAATCCCCATCGCATCGTTCAACACCTTAGTTGGCGCATATTCCTATCCGACCTTATTTCGGCGCGCTTTGCGCCTCCATTCATTAACATTAACCTTAAGGCAGCTGTAACGACGGGGCGGAACCTGCGCTGGAAAACTCAAATCGGCCACAACCTGGAAGTAGATGGCAGACGCTCCCACTGCTGAACTTAAACAGGGCAAGACGTACGGGGCTTCCCCCCGCCGCTTCTTGTTGGGTATGTCTTGTCTCACTCTCGCGTCTCATTGACACGCTACCATCCCGAGCCTCGTTACGGCTCTCAACTTCAACTTTGAACACGATGGACGGCCAACAAGCCGGCGAACGACGTGAGCCTTCGGGCAGTGCCCGAAGCTCCGGGCTGCCACGACGAGCCGCGAGTCACCACAGCAACGTCCCAAAAGCTGACCTCCATTCAGTACCTAGGAAGAGCAGCCAGTCATCGGCGTTGGGGCTGGATATCGGGAACGCCAGTGACCAGGAACCAAGGCCCGTTAAAGATACTACCGAGTCTCATCGGCGTGACCTTTCTATTGTGAGAACGCCCCTACGCGGTACCCCTGGAGAGATAGAGAAGAGACCGCTCTAACAAGAAATAGACTAGTCAGGAAAGTTACGATACATCCATATCTGAAAGCTCTTCTCGGAGAGCACGGCCGCCCGCGACCTCTGCTCCAACAGACCTACCTCCTGCAGAGCCATCATCACATATTCCTAGAGCTCCAGCCCTTAAAAATAGCAGCTCGCCGCGACAAACATTCAAACGGAAGTGCCTCGCTATGCCCACTGATCCGAAAATGGCCGACCAGGTAGACAACAAACCGGCATCTGCGAGTCCTGTCTCAAAGCAGCCCGGTAGCCAACCAGCCGATCCCAGGGATGGGTCGGAAATAGTGAGGCCTAGAGAAGAGTCGGATGTTGAGGTCGATGAAGCTCCAGCACGGCCTGGAGATGCGCAGGGGCAAGTAGATGATCGGCTCCCGCCGAAAGTCAACGGTTTGGCGGAAAACGGCCATGGGGAGTCGCGGAATGGCCAACTGCAGGACAATACCACCAGCCCTATCGCGGATTCCAAGCCCGGCTCGCACGGCGATGACAGCCATACAGATCGTGATGACGACGATTCATATCCCGACCTCGACGACATGGGCATGGAAGAGGTCCATCGGCCCCCACCGCGGAAGCCCGGCGGTGGCATAAGATGGGCACCCTGGAATGTGCCGTTCAAACGGCGTGGCCAGACACTTGTCGTCTTAATGCACTCATTGAGTATTGTCGCAACAGTCTCCATTTTCTTTGCGTTCTGTGCCAACCCCTTCGCTTGGCCCTTGCTCTTAATCTACCTACTACACGTGCTCAGTTCCAAGGCAGCAACAGATGGGTCGCTCCAGTACAGATCTGAATGGTTTCGGAAGAGCTATATCTGGCATTTCTTTGCCGAATATTATCCAGCCAAACTGCACAAGACTCACGATCTGCCTGCCACGCGCAAGTACATCTTTGGATACCACCCGCATGGTATCATCTCTCACGGCGCGTGGGCGGCATTTGCTACCGATGCGCTCGGGTTTTCCGAGAAATTCCCTGACATCACGAATAGTTTGTTGACCTTGGACTCCAACTTTCGGATCCCCTTCTATCGCGAATACCTCTTGAGTATGGGCGTACGGTCAGTTTCGAAAGAGTCTATGGTCAATATTCTCAATCGGGGCGGGCCTAATGGGGAGGGGATGGGCCGAGGTGTTGTAGTTGTTGTTGGAGGAGCCCGAGAGTCTCTAGAAGCGCAACCGGGAATGATGCGGCTGGTATTGCGTGAGCGCAAGGGCTTTATCAAGTTGGCCGTCCGATGCGGCGCAGATCTTGTGCCTGTCTTGGCGTTTGGCGAGAATAACCTATACGACCAACTTCAACCCCAAGAGCATCCCTTTATGCATCAGATACAGATGTTCCTTCTCAAGGTGTGGAAATTCACCCTGCCTTTCTTGCACGGACGAGGCATATTCAACTACGATGTGGGTCTCATGCCGTACCGTCGACCCCTGAACATTGTAGTCGGAGCCCCGATCAAGGTGCGACAATCGTTGTCAGTCAACCTGGAGGAGATCAATAGGCTTCATGGCCTCTACGTCGCAGAGTTACAGAAACTTTGGGACCGGTACAAGGACGAATTCGCGCCGGACAGGAAAGAGGAATTGCAAATTCTCCCTTGATGAGCAGGTCTCTCATACCATCGTTTAATAACAAGGTTTTTATTGGTATCACACGGCGTTTCTGGGTGGCACAAACAGAGACAGACAGTCATGGATGGAGGCGTTCACTGAGCAAGGAACATTATTGTATCTCAATTGGGGAGACTGAGCTCGTGGATACTGACTCTTACGTGAGGATAAAGAATTGTACTGTACGAAGTATGTGAACGAGGATACCTGTTGTGAATTGGCGATGTCCCAATGGGAAAAACGGGCTTCCGTCGCTATGGGACTTGGGACGGACGAACTCGTATCCATAAGTAATATTATCATTAGTATTTACCAATGTAATGGGTAGCATCGCAGTGACCCCCATCATCCACCCAGCCTACCGTTCATGCTGAAATAGAAACCCGCATAAAATTCATCAATTGATAGTCGCATCACAGTTTCTATAAATCTTTTCAGACTTGTCCGATACCGGGGAGCCGCTGAACTGGTACTAATCAAGACGAAAAAATTCGGATCTGGAGGCCTCAAAGAGGAAACGGCTCACGATATGACACTCCACCAGCTGGACCCTGAGGAGCGGGTGAACAGGGGCTAAGAAAGTAGCTTCACGCAGCTTGTCTGAGGAGTGGCCCGCTTTTCATTTTGCGGCGACGATCTGGGCAGCGGATCTTCTCACCTTGCCCCGGGTACCGTAACACATCACGTTGACACATGTACGAAGTACTTGCTTACAGCAGATCGGATGCTCATGCACAATAGTAATCTTGAGAGAAGCGCAAAACCTGAATCGCCCGTCCAAGAAATGATTATAGCAACATTGCAATTCCGCATGAAAATATTCGTGTCACTATTGAGGATTGATCTTATTCTTGGTATTAACCCGACCCCAATTAGGTCTATTAATAATGAAGAAGAAGTAGATACCCCCGACATCGACCATGACCTAACAATACAGTGATGCATGAGGTAGGTACAGTACCTCATGCATGAGGTACGGTATCCACCCGTACTTTCCTACAGTACATACAGCAGGACTCCGGGGAAGCGATCCCAGACCATTGACAGCAGGGCCCCCACCGTGGTCAGTTCTCCGTCTCAGCCGCGGTCATTATTGGAGTATCAGAGACACCATTTTGCTGATCTCCAGTGACCGCCATTGGACATGTGCCGTAAGCGTGCCGACACTACAGCAATGTACCTACCGTAGTGTATCCAGTTGGTGATGGAACTTGGATAGTGCAGGCTCCTCACTGGTGAATTTTTTCTAATATTCTTATTCCTTTTTGCGCAGAAGGCACAGCGCAGGCGGGCGAGGACGGTTCCCATTAATAATAGATTCAACATGCCGCCCCTTTTGTCCAGTCAGCAGTCGCCGGCAGCACCGCCGCGGCACCATCGCCAACAGCATCTCCAGCAGCCGTACCAGCCGTCTGGTCGCTCCCTGTCTCCGTCTCCTTCCCGGACTCGGTCCCAATCCCAGTCGCAGGCCCAGCTCCAGTCTCACCGCCTGATACCCGGCTCGCTGTCCGTGAACAGTGTTCTCGTGCCTCCCTCGTCCACCAACGACCTGTCCAACCCTCCGTCTGCCTCTTCTGCCACCACGAGCTTCCAGATCGACTCGCCTTCCGATGGTGGCCCTTCATCCGCCGCGTCTGCCCACCGCCGTCCCGAAGACATCGAGATGGATGCGATAGCGCCCGCCGGCCACCGTCGCCGCCGTAGTACGCTGAGTGCTGGTCGAAACGCGTCGTTGCCGCCGAATCCTCGATCCGGGAGGCCGCGGGCCACTAGTATTAAGGCCACAGGCGATGTCGAGCCTAAGATTTCGGAAGAGGATCTGCTGGCCTACAGCTCAAAGCCGAGCGCCCAAGACGGCGATAGCGACTCGTATTCGCTCTCGGATGAGGACTTACACGACGATGAGGAGACCGGGCTGACTAAGAAGGACAAACGCCGGAAACAAGACAAGCGGCGGCGGAATACGAGACTCGATCAGCGGATCGCTAGGGATAACCTCACGGACGAGGAGCGCAAGCAGGCGGATCAGAATGTCATCCGGAAATTGGCCGTTAATGCCGTGCTGATAGGGCTGTGGTACATGTTTTCATTATCAATTTCTCTGGTACGTTATTTTTCTCCGGTTTCACGAAACTTGCGGCCCCGTCAGGTGTCAAACATCAAGTGCTCAGCTGGGCTAACGTGCGGTCTGTCCAGTATAACAAGTGGATGTTCGATTCCGGCCAGCTCAACTTCCCTTACCCTCTTTTTACGACGTCAATGCACATGCTGGTGCAATTTTCCCTTGCGAGTCTAGTCCTATACTTGATACCCTCACTACGTCCCAATCATGCGTCGCGCAATTCAGACCTAGGTCGATCGAGGCACGAATCCGAGCCAGACCGGCCCATCATGACAAAACTTTTCTACTTCACGAGGATCGGTCCCTGTGGCGCGGCTACGGGCTTGGACATTGGCTTGGGAAATACCTCTCTAAAGTTCATTACTCTCACTTTTTATAGTAGGCCCCTCTATCCTTTTGGGTGAAAGCATGGAAGCTAATGCCGTTGTAGCCATGTGTAAATCCTCGGCCCTCGCCTTCGTGCTTCTTTTCGCATTTCTCTTCCGTTTGGAAACGCCCACATGGCGATTGGTGGCCATCATTGCCACCATGACCGCCGGCGTCATCATGATGGTCGCAGGCGAGGTCGAATTTCACCTCGGCGGATTCGTCCTCATCATATCCTCCGCCTTCTTCTCTGGCTTCCGCTGGGGCCTAACCCAGATATTATTACTAAGACATCCAGCTACTTCGAACCCGTTTTCTAGCATTTTCTTCCTAACGCCGATTATGTTCGGAACCTTGCTATTCATCGCCCTGCCCGTGGAGGGCTTCGCGAACTTCTGGAACGGTGTACAAACGTTGAGCGTGGAATGGGGCGTCTTCAAAACGCCATTGCTGCTCTTATTCCCCGGTACGATCGCATTTCTCATGACGGCCAGCGAATTCGCTCTGCTGCAGCGAAGCAGTGTTGTCACCCTCTCGATCGCCGGCATATTCAAAGAGGTGGTCACGATCATAGTCGCGGCGTTAGTGTTCGACGACAAACTCACACCTATCAACATTTCCGGGCTGTTGGTTACACTTGTCGCCATCGTCGCTTACAACTATATCAAGTTGACCAAGATGCGGGCAGAGGCGCAACAAGACGCTCACTCCAAGGGAGCACCGCAGGATCAGTCAGATTCGTTCACCGAGCGTGGGAGCGATTCCGATGACGAGGATGCCGGGCTGTTGACGCATGGGGAGTATAGCGACGCTGAGCAGAACCATATCACGATCGACGGCGATCTATTACCGAAGCCCAGGACGCCCAGGCCACCGGAAGATGGCAGGCAGGTTCGGATGGATCATCAGCGCGAGGATTGAGATTACGGCAGCGTCATTGGTTTTACTTGATATTTTTGGTTCCAGTGTGTTACACAACAAGGCATTCTCACAGCATAGATGGCGTGTATATGGATAGCTACCATCGGTTATAAATATCTAGCGATACCACCTTGGGTTTCATCCTAAGACTCTTTTGGGCCTTCTCATCTGTGGCTGATAACCACTGATAGGTAGCCAGAGCGTTTTGATATGTCTTTGCTGTCATAATCTAGGCATTGCCCAGCATGCTTTTGATATCCTTTTACTTTTTTTGTAGGGACTTGTAGGGTTAGATAAGAGGCATACACATGCATTAATTATACCGATGGTATCGACTATGAGGGGGCTAGGCGACAAATATGTAAAAGCAAGTTAAATCTCAGACCAGCGCTCACTTTCTCCGTAGCCTGACTCGTGAGTATCCTACTGGGCTGACTGGCTGAAAATAAGCAGACTGTATATGGACGTAGGAATACGCATGTGGAGAGTTGCGTAGTTCATGATTGTACCTACAAAGAGCTCGATAAGACGGATCTCAAGATAACTTAGTGGGAACCGACATTCAAACAGGATGACGAGAGAGGAGGGATGTATATATACGCCTCTATTGCGTTAGGTATTGGAATAAGCTAACCTTAGCTACTTAGAAAGTTACAGGCGCATATAACGACCTTATTTCTTGGAGAGAATATAACCAGTTCATACAAGGCTCATGAGAACAATCCAAGCGCAACGAGTACCACAAGACCTAAGGTCATAGAAGATGAAACTGGACTAATTACAGTGTACGGAACATACGCTTGTTATTGATTAATTTACTGATGCTATTGTCGTTGTAATATATAGCTCGACGGCATATTCAAGTCCTCTCTGACGCAGCGATTCTCGCGGAGCAAAATGCAGCGAATTCAGCATACGCCATGGGGACTTGAGCACAAGACGAAAGTCATCGCCAAAGCTTCTCTTGATCGGCCCATTGCCCGCCAAAACTCCACGCGATCTATGCAGGTAATACAACCTCCTATCTCGTCTCTCTGTCCTACAGGATGTCGTGTCTCTGCTGGTATTATTTATATTTCGTCGTTCTGCTCGCTTCAAGCAGTTCATGTAACCTAGCGACTGTCCGAGCTGGCATTGGCAATCTTATTACTGTTGCCGAAGATTCAACTCATCCAAGTAGTCTCAGCCCATCTTTCGTCTTAGCTCCGGGCTTCGTAACGCCGCCTCCGGCAGGCCCTAGGTGTGGTTCGAAACTATTCTCACGCCCGCCGGCACCGCTGCCGTTGCCGCTGCGGTTCTTATTCTTGTTATTTTTGTTCTTGTTCCACTTTCCGCCGTGATGTTTGTCTTTGACAATCTGCGGTTTTATCTCGGTGGTGCTCTTGCGGACGACGACGGGATGACTTTGGATATACTTGCCGTTCATCTCTTTGGCTGCGGAAAAGAACTCGTCCGGGTCGCTGAACGATACAAACCCGAACCCTTTTGATTTGCTTGTCACCTTGTCGCGAATTACACGCGCCTTTTGCAAAGATTTCCACCGCGAGAATGCCTTGAATAAGCTTTCGTCTGTGGTTTCGCCCGCAAGATTGCCGACGAAGAGGCGCAAGTGCGACGGATCCCACTCTAGGAGCGAATCATCTGTCCACTTCTGTCCACCGCCTGCCCGTACAACAGTCTTCTTTTTATCATTTCCAGCCATGGCTGCGTTGCTTGCTGCTTCGGAGGCGCGGTTGGCGGCTTCCACTGAGAAGTTGGGCGCGCCGTTCGCCACGGGCGCGGGTCGTCCGGGGGCGCCAGTGGGGGCGCCACCATCTTTAGGGTCTCTCACATATGCGCTCTGCCATTGCGCGATTTGCGCTGCCATCTCTGGGTCGAAATCATCTTGTCGAGCCTGGCCAGGCACCGGGAAGGGGTTGCGTATTTGGGGTGGCGTAGCATACGAGGAAGCGCCAGCCGCCGGTGCTGGCTGTGCGCCGTAGTAGCTCTGCTGATAACCGCCTTGCTGGGGATACGAGTACGCGCTCTGCTGCGGGTATGAAGCACCGCTGCTCATCGGAGGGGCACCCTGGGAGGCGTACGACGGGTAGTTGGAGGGCGGCGCGGCGGCTCCATAATGAGGCGCATTTGCAGGTGCGCCTGCATAGCTTGGTGCGCTGGAGGCTGCATAGGACGTGGATGTCGTGGCGGATCGAAAGGCGGGTTTGAAGCCAGACACCTTCGACGGGGGAGGTCGCGGCGGCAGGGACGACGATGAGCCTGGATGACCCGGATAGGACATGATGAACTTTGCTGTGCGCCCGACGCGATTGTATTTTTTTTCTGGGCTACACGTACCTCTGTGGCGGAGTTTGTTAGACTCCGGGCTCCTTGCAATTGATTTGTCGGAGTAGGTGTAGTTATGTTGAGGGATACGTCGTCGCGGCAGAGTATACGGCCAACAGATGGGGGTGAGGTTGTCTTGATTGTGGTGTTGTTAAGAGGTGATGGCTGGCTGGCTTGCCTCGGGATGGAAAAGGCTGCGCAGGTATGATAGAATGCGTGTGGCGCTTATCAGATAAAAGAGATGTCTAAGCCACGTTTAGAGAGGTGCTGTGGCTTGATTATTCACTTCGCAGAAACAGTGGAGGGGCCTGTGGAGGGGTAGCGGGGTTGAGATCGTTTCTAGGCAATTGGGTCATCAGTCTCGAGGTAGGTAGTTCTGTACCCCTTATTGTTACCTGACTAAATAATAAGAGGACAACATATATCGGACACGAGCTTTCTATATTATCGAATTCATTCATTCAAAACACGGCGAAATATTCTCCGAGAGCAGAGAAGATCATAGTATATTTTTGCTGGGGCTTAGGATCGGCGTTTTCGTTATTTTGTTAGATCTCGGCCCTTTCGGCGGAGTCCCGGGCCTTTGACGAACCATTCCTGGGCTTATTGGCTCTGAGCTAGTACGCCATACGCGCAATGGCCCATCTTTCTCATTGGATCAATCTCTACTCTTCAAATCCTGCAACTACAGCGCCGTAGTACATGTTTCAACGTTATTCCAAGTCATCACTGGTTCTTCGCCCAAAGCTGGGGCCCGAGGGGGGCCCTCGGAGCAGACTGGCTGCTATAAGTGTTATCGACCTTGCAGGACTAAGAACGCATGAATGCGGGCGCCCTGTTTTATACCTTGCAAGCCAACTTGAGTTGTAACTACTGTACTCGAAGATCCAATATCAGGATATATCCAGTATCAGCTGTGGACTTGTTCACTGTCACAATGTTACAATGACAGATGCTTACACGCAACTGAGTCTATAAACTTCCCAATTCAGTTACAGTCTAGTAATGAGTGATAATTTTACACGCATGGCTCGTATGGTATCTATATACCTACAATGCACTATTTGAGTGTCTGTATGGAGCAACAAATTTGGCAACACCCGCCCAATTCATCCGCCAGTCCGGTACATTTATAATCAGCATCCCACATGTAGTATCAAAGTACCTCGCTCAGAACATAGGCCGAGCTATACCTCAATGACAGTATAGCTGTCAACAAGATCCAACAGGTATGAGAAGATCACAGAGTCAGGTGTACTTTATTGTCGCCTCAGTCTCGATAAATATTGACTTCGATATTTGAGTCTAAGCCGCCTCATCCGCGACATCAATAAACAAGCCTCTTGATACGAGATCATTCCAGAACCCGGCCCAATGGTACGATTTGATAACACTTATGCTGCAACAGTTATAGGGCTGTGGCAGCTTGAGTACTGAGAGCTTGATGTACACAGCTAGAAATTTCATATATCAGTAGTTTATGCGAAGCGTAGGAAGGATAGTCCACAAATTGTGACACCAGGTAGTGGATTCGTGTTCTTTGTTTCACGAGGGCGCGCCTACACCAGGGCCCCTGAGCGGGAGTTTTGAGGTGCTCCATTTGTTGCGACGGATCGTGTAAGAGAGTTACGTCCAATATACCACCCCTTTCTCGTCTATCCGGGTCTCGCTGTTACCCACTTACTTTTCCCAATATGGTGTAGCGCATCTCAGTTGTGGGTCTGAGTAAGCCTGGGCGCCGTACTCTACATCCGTATCGTCCGTACCGGCCACGCCTTAGTAACCCCGCCATCGCCCGCCAACAGCCATGCAGGTTGCCTTCCCTGCTACAGGGTCACAAACGATGGCAAGCGATAGCGGGATGCTGCTGCTGCTTACCTGGTATCATCGTGCATACCTGCATACCTGCGTCCCTCCTTACCGCGCCTACATGCGCTTTCAGGCACTTTAGTCCGCTGCTTACCAGACTAGGTCCCGTTTGCCTTCCTGACAAAGTTCTGTCGCCCTGCGAGCAGGTAGTAACAGTTGTTGAATGTCTCCACGAAGGACGCTACCTCGTTTTCGTCCTGCAATTAGCTGTTCCCAATTTTTTACCCCTCCATAGAAAAGCATCCTCTGCCCCCCATCGCCATCGCCTTCTCTCACCTTCCCCTCCATAATTTTCTCATTCCAACCGGAACTTTAACCCTTCACTGCCGTCGCACAGTTTTTGCGTGTCGCAGCTCGCCATTCTCCTACATCCCATTGAGCAAGCTGCTTGTCACCAAAACCGCAACCATGTCTGGTGCCGTGTAAGTCTGACCATATCCGGTGTCCGCCCTCTCCTCGCTGCCCAGAGCGCCATGCGCGTCAACATGCAAACGCCGTAGTCTGAAGCAGAGCCAGTGAACAATGACAGCGATAGTGGTAGTAGTGTTCATGAAGGAGGTAACATCCTCACCACCCACCACCTGACTGCTCGTTCAACGCTCTCTTCAGCATCTCCCTTCTCCTCTCTGCTCCTTTCCCTCGACGTGTGTCACTGAAACGACATGGGTCCTCCTCTAGGGCTCGTCTGGCCAGCATCACGAACTCCTTCGGTGGTGCAAGGCGAGCTTCTTCCCTCGTTGCGCTCTGTCGCCTCCTTTTTGGGTGCCATGCTAATTCTTCCAAAGTGCTGATCTCGGCCTCATCGGCCTGGCTGTCATGTAAGTCCCAATATCTTACCTGAATCTCTCAACCCGGCCACAGTCCGCATCTAACCCGCTCGCCTCTCACCAGGGGACAGAATTTGATTCTGAACATGGCCGACCACGGCTTCACAATCTGCGCCTTCAACCGAACCATTTCCAAGGTCGACCGCTTCTTGGACAACGAAGCCAAGGGCAAGTCTATCGTCGGTGCTCACTCTACAGAGGAATTCGTTTCCAAGCTCAAGTCACCTCGCCGCGTCATGCTGCTTGTACAAGCTGGCAAGGCCGTTGATGACTGGATTGAGACACTCCTTCCTCTGCTCGAGAAGGGCGACATCATCATTGATGGTGGTAACTCCCACTTCCCCGATTCAAACCGCCGGACAAAGTACCTAAACGAGAAGGGCATCCGATTCGTCGGTTCCGGTGTTTCCGGTGGCGAGGAGGGTGCCCGGTATGGCCCCTCTATCATGCCTGGTGGCAATGAGGAGGCCTGGCCCTACATCAAGGACATCTTCCAGAGCATCTCTGCCAAGAGCTCTGGCGAGGCCTGCTGTGAGTGGGTTGGTGACGAGGGCGCTGGCCACTATGTCAAGATGGTGCACAACGGTATTGAATATGGTGACATGCAACTTATTTGCGAGGTCAGTACCAATTGCAATCACAGGTCGGTACGAGAAAGTTGACCAGATACTTCTAGGCTTATGATATCATGAAGCGTGGCCTTGGGCTGGAGAACAAGGAAATTGGCGATATCTTCACCAAGTGGAACACGGGCGTCCTGGATTCATTCCTGATTGAAATTACCCGTGACATTATGTACTACAACGATGATGATGGAGTTCCTCTGGTCGAAAAGATCCTGGACAAGGCTGGTCAGAAGGGTACCGGAAAGTGGACCGCTGTGAATGCCTTCGACCTCGGAATGCCCGTGACGCTGATCGCTGAGGCCGTATTTGCCCGCTGTCTGTCGTCAATCAAGGACGAGCGTACCGAGGCCTCGACGAAGCTGAAGTTCGTGGGTAACAGCCAGACTTTTGATGGTAACAAGCAACAGTTCCTCGACAACCTCGAGCAAGCTCTCTATGCTTCCAAGATTGTCTCATATGCGCAGGGTTTCATGCTGATGCAAGAGGTCAGGAACTCCTCCACCTTCCCATTCCTCATAACTTAGTCACTAACACGCTTTTGATAGGCTGCCAAGGAGTACAACTGGAAACTCAACAAGCCTTCGATCGCATTGATGTGGCGAGGTGGTTGCATCATCCGCTCAGTGTTCCTGAAGGATATTACTTCGGCGTACCGGCAGAACCCAGATTTGAAGAACTTGCTGTTTGATGACTTCTTCAACAAGGCTATCCACACGGCACAGCCAGGCTGGAGAGATGTTGTCTCCAAGGCTGTTCTGCTGGGAATCCCCACCCCTGCCTTCGCTACCGCACTGTCGTGGTTTGACGGCTACCGCACCAAGGACCTGCCTGCCAATCTGCTCCAGGCGCAGCGTGATTACTTCGGCGCTCACACTTTCAGAATCAAGCCCGAATCCGCTAACGAGAAGTACCAAGACGGCAAGGATATTCATGTTAACTGGACTGGTCGGGGCGGCAACGTTTCCGCCTCAACATACCAGGCATAAGGTGTCAAGACTGCGAGTGTATAGAGATTTCCACGGGCCGAAAGGCAGATAAATAAACCATTGATGTGGGCTGCATGGGCAAGAGACATTATTTAAATAGATAGGTTGGGAAATTATTCAAACTGTATAATGATCGATTATCGCATTCCGCATGCTGTGTTTTTGGTCCTAGTGATCTTGTTTGCACTTTACGATCTGACCGCTACAGCTTTTAACATACCGTAGGTATTACAGTACTTCGTACCTAGGTATGTACATACCTAGGACAGATGTGCCCCACAATGCATCCACTAATTTCGTACCTAGCCACAATCTCAGCTCGCATACGCCACCTTAGGTGGGCTCCTGCCAAAGCTCTGTTGCGCGTCGGCCGCGACCACGGAATTTCATTTCCCAAGAGTACCTACCGTAATCGTGTAGCCTCATCAATTACACACCCAAGTTTACAACATTTCAGCCTTGTCATTTGCGCTGCCACACGTGTCCAACCGTACGAACATTTTGATTTTGATTTTCATCTCATTAAAGCTATAACGTCCGTAGCTTGTATTGTCCCTTCTAAACGGATAGTCAAGCGAGTGGACTCGACTCGTGCAGCCTGGAGGCAGAGCAGACGGCACCATGGCCAACATGGGCGACCCCAGAGGCGACCCCAGCTATTCGGTGGCGCGAGATCTCTTACCGCATGTGCATCTCCTGTCGACCTATCGATACACCTACAAGCCCCAAGTTGCGCCAGCCGAGGTTACGGGCTGGCTGATGCAGGCTCCCAAGATCGCGCGCGACACAGCGCCCTTCTACTGGACATACGTCGACAAGCCCGAGAACGGACATATCTTCCTGACGTGGCAGCCGCTGGAGCTGATGGGCATCCAGTTCGCTAGCGATGGCTACATATGGCCGGCTCAGGAGATGTACTACCTGCACGAGCTGGGAAACGGCATCGTATGTGCTGCTGCTAGAGCGTTGCTGGCGTGCCCTGTCGGCGACCGCTAACGTTGACGACGCTGCTAACGACGCGTAGACTCTCGAGATGCACTATCACAAGGCGGGCTACGCTCCCGGTGAGCCTTTCGCGACCCATTCGCGACGCCGATTCCGTCTCATCCCCCAAAACGGACCCAACGGGCCCAACCACAACGCCCCTCAGGTCGACCCCTGTCTTTGGATTGTTCATTACGGCCCCATCGACAACAATGAGCGCATTCCCAGCCAAGCCATCCCTCGCGATCCGCGCTTGCAGACCATCATGGAGGCCCGCGGCTATCTCCAACGGTGCGGCCAAATCCAGCGCAAGGAGTTCATCTTAAGCGATAAGCCGAACTGGCCCCAAATTACATGGCCAAAAGAAAACTCAAGGCAGCCTATGTACCAGGCGAATCGCGGTGTGCCCCAGACCGTAGCATATCCGCCACATGCTCCGGTGGCCGCGGGTCCACCCCCGAAGCGCGCGCGCACCAATCAGCCAGCCCACGGCCAGCCAACCCCCTTGTCCTTGATGGCACAGCCCAACTTCGAAGATGAGGAAGACACTTCTCGCGGCGATCTGTTTGACCTCCTCACGCCCCGCGACGTGAGTATCGGCCGGTACAAACAGAACCATGAGTGGATGGAGGAGATTCTCTCCTCAGCGTATAGGATGGGTCAGATTGGGTTTGCCGACTTGGGTCTAGGTCTCAAAGGCGAGCTTGCGAGTCTTACCGAAGGCATCTTCGAAGCGCAGGGTGCCAATGCCACGACACAGGCACTAACGAAACCCCCGACTATACACCTCGATCCCGGACAGGCTGCCGAATTTCGTAAACGGACACACGAGAAGATTGAATCTACCACGGCTGAAATCGAGAAAATGAAAGCCGACCACGCTAGAAAGATGGCGAAATTCAAGCAAAATTCGCTCATCAGCGCCTCCGAAAAAGAATTGCGGACAGCTGTGGATGACCCGAGCTCGGAGTTTTTGCATCTTGATAGCAGAGAAGAAGCGGATGATATTTCAAATCGTTGGCAGCCCAAATACCATAAAAAAGTCGATGAGATCGTTTCACAAGTAGAGGCCCAACTTGATCGCCAGGTAGAGGTCATCCACGACTTAAAGAGAATTCAGCAGGGCGGCTACCAGGAGCCCGCCCCCGAACCAGCTGCCCAAGCTCACGCTTTACAAGCTTCCGTGGGCGGAGCGCCGATCCCGAGCGCAAACGGAAGTAGTGCCATGTCACGGCAGCCTTCACAAGCGGGATCCCAGCAGAGCGGGTTCATGATGGGTGATTCTGATATTGATATGGGCGGGACGGCCGCCGGTCTTCTCGACCAGATGCATACCAGTGCTTCGTCTAACTCGACACCCCATCTACCCATGTCCGCCGCACCATCAAATGCTGCCACGCCTGCGAATCTGAATGTTCCTTCGCCTCATCCACTATCACACCAAGTCGGCTACTCTGCTAATCAGAACGCCAATACGAAGATGGATGGAACAGATGTCGCCGCCGGAAATGCCACTGATCAGGGATTGGGCGCTGGCGACTGGGTTGTAGTTCCTAAAGGGGGGGTGACGCCAGATGGCCATACTGACAACAGTTCGATCAACGGGGCTCCAAGGGTTATGGGCACTTCAAGTAAGCAACCTTCAGCGGCCGGGACACCATCGGTAGGATTCAATGGGGATCACAACGATTTCAGCTCACTGGAAGACTTGAATTCAGCAGGCGACGCTCTAGCCGGATTCAGCGGAACACCTGGCGGGATGAGCGAAGGCTTAGACCTGAATATGGAAGACTCAGCGTTCGGTGACGCCTTCCATGGTGTGGATACGCAAGGTGCTGGTGGTACGCCTGCCGATAATAATATGTAGATGCGGTTACTTGGCTTGGCTTTTGCTATATGGAGCTATGGGGGACTGGTCGGCTTCGGCGTTCTGGCAACGGCTGTGTTGATTCTTGAAGCCGATTCGTCAAAAGCTGTACACGATCGTGTGTCACTAAGGGTTGCAACCATGACTACAGCTTGCGCACTTTTCTAAAAGGCATGATTTTGCAAAATGCAAGAAGTATGCGAAGTTTCAGCTTTAGAAGCGTGGATTAGTACATTTGCAGTTTACTCTCTACAGCAGCCTTCGACAATTGGAGTTCCATTGATTGCATTTCTCGTAGTATAATCCCTGTCAGTGCCTGAGCTGTGAATTCGTCGGAGTAATTAGGTGAGCAGATCAGAACAACCGATGATGGTAAACACTCTCTACAAACGGCATGAAAGCCTGACATTGTTTGTAAGCTGCAAAACTTTGGTTTTGATTTTTTTTTTTTTTGAAAAGAAAACGGAATTCAACTTTTTGATCCCATTTTTCGACAAGGGCGCGCTCATTCGATGTAACCTTCTTCAGACGAACCAGCTGTCGGTGAGCGTCAGAACAGACCGCACGCCAAGACTCATCCACGACTGGCGGAAAGGGATATGAGACACACCTACGACGTTTCACATCAGTCAGAGCTAGAGCGTCATCTTTTGATTTCGGGTTCTTGGCTAAGTTTTAGTTGCACAGCTAGATACATATTCATGCTACAGATAATATGAATAGATTACAGTCCGTCTTCCCTCAGGTGTTCGTTTAGTCGGGTTCGGATTGCATGCAACTGTGGGAAGTCCCCGTATCATACCTGATGTAGGTTAGAAAGTTGTCTGTCAAGTCTATATTCAGCTTTTTTCTCTCTCTGTATATTTTAGTCTAACCTGTTACCCACTATGTTCGAACTTCGCTCGCTCATGATCCATGACATCCATCCCCTTCCCAGGGTAGCGCAAGCCTCGACATCTCGAACAGCCTCTCCTCAGCTCCTCATTTCACGATGTAACAAATTCCGCTGAGTACATGTTGCCTGCCGGGACATGCATTCTCACCGTACAATAACAACCTGCTGAGCGAACTAGGTAGGTTACAGATATTGAACGGGAAGCGGGACAATTTTGACAGCCCAGCCACGCAGCCTTCAGGTAGGATGGCTATTGTTGTAGTTGAAGTTCCAAACCTCCCCCTTCCGCCGCAGATCACGGAAAGCGAGAAGGCGTCAGCTACTTACTGCCTCCTGCCTACTACTGCCAAGAGGGGCCGTGAAGTGGCGTGTAACGAGGATGTATGAGGTGCTGGTAAACATTATAGAAGCTAATAAGACTTCATGACCCTGGCCTGGATGCATCGTGTGTCTTTCATTTCTCTCGGTTTACATCGTCGGTGCTCAATGTCGTGTTTGCCTCTGTATAGGCTCTTTTCTTTATTTGTTTCGTGCTAGTCACCTTCTTTTCGTTTACAACTTGCGCGAGCCGCTCTTTTTCTTAATTACATTCTTTTCTCTCGGCCAGCTAGCCTGCCTTTTATACTGCTGAGCAGTCACGGTTCTTTCGTTCTCTACGCAGATATTGATATTTTACGGACCAACGTACAACTATAATATCATATCATTGGGAGACTATACACAAGCGACTGCTGCTTGTTCTTCACGTAAACTACGACATTACGACAATATCAGTTAGATCGAGCATCATGAGGCACACAACAGATTTCGCCGTATATCTGGCGTTGCTGCTCGCAAGCAGCGTATCCGCCGTGCCGGCGAGGGAAATCAGTATACGCAACCGGGGCGTAATACAGAACAATGCCGCCGACCCAGAAGCAGGACTTGTCCCTCTGCCCGGCGCACAAATCACAACGGGTGACCTAAAGCCGCTCCCCGGACAGACCACGGCATCCGAGGCGCAGAGCTCTATCGCGGCCTCTACCACATCTGCCACGCTTGGGGAGACCACATCACAGGTAAATACTCCCTGTCTTTATTTAAACATGGAAACAGCATAGCTAACACGGCTTGCAAATAGTCCTCAGCGACACTCACATCCAGCACATCAGTCGCTACCAGTCTGGTTCCTCTGCCCGGACTAAGCACATCCGCGGAGTCAAGTGCCATCGTCTCTGCCACATCGGTAGTGCTGCCACCAGCCGCCGGGTCGCCCATTCACGAAATCCTGCCGGGGACAACGCAGGTCGCGAGCATCGGGTCTACGATCATCACTGGCGGGTTTCAGATCATCGGCGCGAATCCGGGGGCCGAGCTGTCCTCGCTATCCTCACTCTCATCTTCATCCTCCTCCTCATCCTCATCCTCCACCTTATCAGCATCGCTATCAACAATAACAACGATAGCAACAATATCCACGGAAGTAGCAGCAACTAGCACAACCATCTCGACATCATTCTCCGGATTCTTCAACACAACCGCCCCAGGCGGCGGCGGCGGCTTGCTCCTCCTACCCCCCGCCACCTCAGGCTTCGCAACCGGGACCGGCCTACCGCCGCAATCTACGCTGTCAACCACCACATCCGTCTTCTTCCCGAATACGAGTTTCGTCGCGACCGGAACCGCGACTGCGAGTGCGACATTCGCATTTTCTTCGTTCTCTTCGGGTTTCGCATCCGTGGACCTAGGAACGCAGACCAGCGCGTTCGCTAGCGCCACCGCGAGTGCGAGTGTACCTCCTGTTCAGCAGGCCGCGGGTGTGAAGAGCGCGGATAGTAGAGGGCTGATTACTGCGTTTCTGGTTGGTGCTATTGCGGTGTTTGCGATGCTGTGATGCAATGATTGTGTGGGAAGGGAGGAGTGGAAAAAGGGATGGAGAGAGGCAGGAGTTCTTGGGGATTTTTGGTTAAAGGGATTAGAGATGAGGTTTTTTGATGGGATTTCATGTGCGCGCTGGCTCGCATTAGGTAGACATTTAATTATTCGCGCTGTCATATGTAATTCGATTCATTATCGCTAGGCGTTGGAGTACTGTAGGGATCTACTTGATTTATTTGGTCATTTTCACATACTCCTATACGTGCTGAGAGGGGGAACTAAACAATGCGTTGAAACGAGAATATCTTCTTGAATTTTTGCATTACAGCTCGTCGTCGAGACCAAAATAATGAGCTCACGGTTAGCTACATACAGTACATAAGCTAAGACGTCTTAGTTTTCCTCCACTCAGCCGCTCTACGAGCACCTCGGCCCTTCGCCTTTGCTCTAGCGGCTCCCTTGTTTCCCTTGACCTTGCCGAACTTGAGGTCCTTCGGCTTGCCGTCCTTAGCACTGGCCCTGCGGCCCTCGAAAATGAACTGTTCAGGCGGCTTGATGCCATCGCTCGCATTTTCTCGCGGCTTGTCTGCCTTATTATCTCTGGGTCTCCGGCGATCGCCGCTCTTCATCCCCTGCCGTTGCTGGGCCGCAGCAGAGCGGCCGAACAGCTTTCCCGCGCGACCTGCTTGAGACTGCTGCTCTGGAGTGATCTTGGGGGCGTATTTCGTGCTCTTGCGCTTGCCATCTCCGTTCTTCTGAGATTCGAACCGCGCTTTGGTCGTGCGTTCCATCGCTAAGGCCGTCTTACGTGGGTCTTTGGCTCGAGATACTCGTAACACTCGGGGTAGCATAGGCGGGAATTTCTTTCCTTCTAGTAATAGCGCTGATTCGACATCGTTCCCGTCGTAGAATTGGACATAAGCAAAGCCCTTGCCGACGCGAGTCTTCTCGTCTCGAGGGACGCGCACGCTCTCTATCTTGCCCGCGTGCTCTCCAAATACCCTCCATAGCCCCTCTTCCGTATCGGCGGGGACTTTGTGCCTTTTCTTCGTCGTAGTCTCCCCGTCGGCGTTCGTGTTGACCACTGTCTCGTCGTCTACGAACCCTAAATTTCCGACGAAGACGCACCTCCGACTGTCGACCGCGGCTGGATGCGCCACGCTATCGGCGCGTAGATGTCGATCTAGAATGACCGATCCGTTGAGGGTTTTGAGAGCTGTTCGACACGCTAGCGGAGTCGAGTACACAGCATATGCGTTCGTGGATTTCGTAGTGGCGGACATGACTAGTTTCGTGATGAAAGCTGCGCGCTTGGGTTTGGCGCCTGTAGAGAAAGGAGTTGATCGGAATCGAATGGATTCAAGTTTATGCGGGCCTGTGGAAGAGTCGAGATCGGATAGAGGGGTTTCGAGGTGAGCAATAAGAAGCTTTTTCGCTTTGGAGGAAGTGACAGCTTCGATGGATACGTTGCCAAGAAAAAGAGTCCGATTCGCTTTGTCAAGTTCGACGTCGGCATGCTCGTCTGGTTTCTGAAGCGACTCGTGGACTAGAGGAGTTTCCTCATCTTCGCTTTCCGCGGCCTCAGCATCTGAGCCCTCTCCGGGAGTGGAAGTCTCGATGTTCTGGCCAGCTTCGCCTTTTCGACGCTTCTCTTTCCGGTCTTCCTTTTCTTCTTCCTCTGCGAGCTTGAGCATGTAGTTTCCCTCGAGGTCGTCGTGATCGTCTTTTCGCTTCCTCTTACGATCTTTACGTTGCGTTTTTGACAGCTCGGTGGGGTTTTCCGTTTGTGAGGCTGATTCTCCGCCCTCATCAGACTCTGCATCTTCTTCGTCTTCTTCTGCGTCCCCATTGCTGTCAACTTCCATTTCATCTTCGTCTAGCTCGCTTAAGGAGGCTTCATCTTGTTCCTCATCGTCCTCGCGTGACACAGCGTTGGAAACTTCGCTCTTCGTTTGCTCTGGATCCTGCCGCTCTCTTTTTTGTACAAGCTCTACATAGCGGCTTTTAGATGGTGCGATTACTGGACCAGACTAGGCAACAGTTAAAATAAGAAGTCCGGCGATAGGAAGTGTACTGACGCTGCTTGCAAATAAAGCATCGAGAACTGGGTCGATAGCTTTGCTTGGAGCCGCCAAGCCAATTTTTCTGTAACGCCTGTCAATTGATGCACCAGCCTATAGGACTAATCAAGCGAACGTATACTCACGCTTTCGCCATTATTTACCACTTGTAGGCTGTTGGCTGTGTCGCAGAGGCAGATGATATGGCGGATTTAACCACGATGAAATCCAAGCCGTGAGAAAAAAGTTCCAGGCCAGGAATAGGTACGAAGTAGATCTTATCAGTTGAAGGTACGATGTACCAAGCATCTCATATTGCCTTATGCGTCTTAGTGCCTACATTGTGTGTATGTACATGCAGGCTAGGTACAGTCCCGCGCAGGGTTCAACCTGACATCTTCCTATGCGCGCGCACCTCTCAAGCAGAGCAACTTCTGTGATTAGCGAGTAAATCAAAACTTTGATAATTATGATTGATTCACATCTTCGAGATTACGCAGGTAGGCAATTGTCTTCGTACGGCTAGCAACCATGTTGAGCATAGTGACTTTATCTACTCTATACGGAGTACCTACCGGTATGTGTACATAGGAGTTAGTACCCGAGAATACGTACCCGCCAGTAGGCGCTGGGCACTTGTCTAAGCTAAATTAGGAAAAGGGCACCGTAGGCTGGCGGCCAGCTCGCCGATCTAAAGTCTTATCGATAGACAGCCCTCACTCACTCGGCCGCCAAATGCCGTAACAAACTTGGGGTTAGGTCATTGGGGCGCGCAGCAAGCGCCGGATTTTGGTTAGGTCTTCTTCTCCTGCAGCGAGCGCAGCGTGAACAGTACAGTAGGTCTCTCTCTCCTTCCTGTCCGCTCACCACCACCATTCTCCGTCTTCTACAGCAACAGGCACAACCGACCTCGGAGAGATTTCCCTTTGCGACGCGATTCTCCATAGTTACATTGATCATACTTTCGTCTCATGCTAGACACGACTGAATCCTCGAGCTCTTCGTTGTCCTTACGGCAAGCGACCTCTTCCTCTCTCCAAAGCTATCTGAAAACTCGAGCCCTCCCCGACACCTTTGACACCACCTGCACGATCCCACCTGGCTACCCTTGGGAATCTGGTCCAAACCATACCCCGATCGCCATCTACCAGCCTTGTAGAGCCCACTAAGACGATCTATTTTGCACCTGTACCTCTACCATGGCGACGGGCGACACGGCGCCTCCGCCTCTCTCGATTCCTCCCCCGCAAATCGAGCCACTCTCCGACGACGACGGGTCTAGCCCCCTCAGCGACGTCGACGACAAAGACGAGGACCCCGATGATCTCCAGGACGAGGAACGTCTGACCAACAACGAGAATGACGAGTACAGCTTTCCCGACAACCAGTCCGACGCGAACGACACCGAAGCCGAGACAGAACGCCTCTATGACACTCCCCAGCAGGTCACGCGCCATAGAGATGCCGTTGCGCGGCCAGCCGACGCAGCAGTGTACGAGCGCACTCCCAGCAAGTTGCGGCAAAGGCCCAGGGCCGCAGGGCGAAGCCTCGGCGACCAACACAATCTCCTGTCCGACGATGACATTTCCATGGCCTCCAGTCCACCCGCACCGCCCACAGAAAGCCCAGAAAAACTGCAATCGCCTACGCTGGATATACTGGCGCAAGCCGCCGCATCACAGGAGGCCGAAAGCCGAAAGCGGAAGCGGTCCTTGCCGGTTGAAGCTACCGTGCCCGAGCGCCCTCCACGGAAACGCGGCGCGTCCATTCCGATATTAGGTCGAACGGTGCTGGACGGCGATGCGACCGCCGTAGACGAGGACAATCCGTCCTTAAACACAAAAAGCGGGGAGCACTCTGCCGACGAGGCTCCCGACACCACGGCGGGCGACGACGAGCCGGAACCAGACGAGCCTATCCAGCAAGCTCAGCCAGAGCATGCTCGTCTGAGGAAGCAGACTAGAAGCAGTTCAAGGAAGCTCAAAGGCACGGACGAAACCGCTGAGGTCGATGTGCCGACAGGCGACTCGGTAGACGGCACAGCTCCCGAGGAGGACGAAGCACACACCGGCGAGGATGAGCACATGGAGGTTGATATAAACGAAGAAGCAGAGGCAGCGCAAAGGAATGAAGAAGAACGTATGGCACGGCCACTAGCCGCTCTCCCGGATAGAGACACTGACTCCACCGCCATAGTTGAAAGGAAGAAAGCTGCCTATGAGCAATTGACTGGCATCGAGAAACGCTTTGCGACGTTCAGAGAAAAGTTGGTCATTATTCTCCGTGCTTTGCACACTCTGTACGCTAACCAGGCATCAGACTTTACGAGGAGCGTCTAGAACAGCTCAATAAAGAAGAGGCGATGTTGCGATCTAACAACCCGACCCATCCAGACTACCTCGCCATGATGAGCTGTGTTGATGCTCGAAGAGACGAGAGGCTCCGCATAGCCGATCGCGAGCTAGAGCTCAAGATAGAAGCTTTAGAAAGAGGGGCAGTCGCTAGACGAGCTCAGATTCATTCTCAGTTCTTTCAAGCAGTCAGGGAGTCGCGGGAAAGGATATTGGCAGAGCTCGGTCAGCACTGGTACGATATACAACATGAACGGCGGAAAAACGCCAACGCTGTTCCCGAATACGGTATCCGGTTCCCGAAGAGCCACTCTCAGCGCATACGGAATGCCCTTGCGTACAATCAAGAGGTATCGATTCTCTCGGGTATCGCCAAGCACGAAGGGATGCCTGCTGCTCCTGATATGCAAGGCGCCAGCTCCCAAGAGCTGGAAGACGATTTCGATGCCATTAATGTAGGTTGGCAGAGAAGTTCCCCCCAAGATAGGGTAAATGATTAATAGATGAATTCCAGAGCAACAAGCATCATGCACCGCGGCACGCGCTACACAGACCAGTGTATGCTGACTACGGAGGTGTTCCGGTGGGTGAGGTTCTCGGACTCGCGGGAGCCGAGTTTCTTGAACAAACTCCCTGGGCCAACCCAAACCACCCGTCACATGCTCACCTGTTACCACGACAACATGGGGGCCATCACGATCCTCACGCGCTGAGTGCGCTGTCGGGCGCATCAGCCGAGCCCCGGCGAGCCTCAAATCAGCCAAATCCATTCGCCATATCATCAGATTCTCAACCTTTCAACGGCCATGCTAAACCCTCCAAGAATATACCTAAACAGCCAAGCACGTCACCCGAAGTCACACGCGCGGCAAGTCTCTTAGAACAAACAAGAGTCCTTGGTAGGGCGGCGGCGGCTCCCAGTGCAAGCGAGAATAATCATCCTCGTAGTTATCCCGGAGCCACAGCTGTCAGCTCTTAGATCCTGGCTACGGTGTGGTATAGGTTCAACGCAAGGTGGCATTTTGCCTTGCATAAGCGGCGATTCAGACCATCTTCATGCTCACCGATGCCAGTCACATTGCTATTTTGAATCCGGCGTCACGAGCTGTGGTTGGGGGTTATAGGCGTTGGAGAAGATTTGCTCCGGTAAAGGGATTGCGTCTAGGTCAAGCTTGGGGCGTCTTTGTAGGTCTTTGTATTCATATCAGTGCGAGGTCGGCTGCCTTGCCCATGATACAGTGCGATAGGGTCGCTATTTCTGTAGATACATATTGCCCCTAGTGTTTGGGAGCGGGAGCGAACTTGTTGGGAGGCTTGACTCAGTCCATGATACCATCTAGCTGCGTTTGAATTTTTTTTTTTTCTTCCTTACGAGCCAATTGTTAGAACAAACGATGGTCTCAACATGTTGTGCAAGCGACGGACACCCTATATAGGTACTGGCGTGCCAGAGTATGCCGTAAGACTAATTCCATCGTACAGTCGCAGTCATAGCATATCAGTTTTGTGAAGGTTTTGTTGGCGCATCAGGGACCTTCACATCCTCGAAATCGTCTTGCCCGATGGCTCGAATCGTATAGATATCTAACACCCAGTAAAACAGCGATATCAGTACTCCATTATACGCCACGAATCCTGTACATCTCGTATGAAGCCAAGTATCGATGTGTGCTTACAAACGCCTACGGCAACGGAGGTGACAAGAGTGCCGACGATGGCATTCTTAAGGAGATATGGTTTCCGAGCTCGGATGAGGGCGGGCGTTTGTCGGTGGCGCTCGTAGTAGGAAGAGGATCCGAATCTAAGCGCACGGCGGCTTTCGTCAGCTGAAGAACATGCAGATACTGCAGACACTGATCAATTACCCAGACGGCATCTTGAGCGTATTGCTGCCTAGTTGGGCCCTGTTCTGAGATATGCGACAAGGCGAGAATGCGAGATCGCAGCGGCTTGAATCTAGACTGCCTCTTCGAAAGTAGGCTGACAATTTGCTAGAAGCATTAAAGGTTATTTGAACCAATCGGAATGAGCCAAAGACTACGAAGTAAGTACCTATCCAAGAACCGCCGGGTCTTCTTCGGGCCTATGACGCAAAGACGCAACAAGGCGATTGATTGGCTGCCGATCTACCTACCTACTTCTCAGCGGAAGGTGCTACCGGAACTTATTAGAGGTCGCGCCTGTAAGAACAGTACGGTACAGTATGTACAGTGGAGTGTGGGAAGTCTTAGAACACTTAATTAATAATATACTTTATAAGGTCGAAATTTATAATTTTTATAATAAAACAATTATATATTTAATAATTAATTTGTTTTTAATTTATATAGTTATTTTAATATTTAATTAAATTTTATTTATTTTTTTTAAAAAATATAATTATTTTAATATAATTATAATTATAATAAATTATAAATTTAATTATTAATTTAATTATAATTATAATTAATATATAAATTTAATTATTAAAATTAATTATATTTATAAATT
>MU390370.1:0-88182 GCA_022578715.1 Nemania sp. FL0916 | reverse complement strand
TTTAAACGGATTATTTTTAATCGGGATATTTTTTTTACGTTTAAATTTAATATAAACTTTTTTAAAAAAATTAATATAAAATTTAAATTTTTAACTGTTTATTACTTTTAAATAAATAAACAAACAAAAAAGTTGAATTAAATATTTAAATAATACTTCCGGAGTTATGTTAATTACGAACAGGATAATTAATACGAACTTTTACCTACAGTTTAATTAACTTATAATATATTTATAAATAAAAATATAAACATGTTATTTTATAAAATAATTTATAAATATTAAATAAATATAAATTAATAAAAAAAATCTCGAACTAAAGCCCCCGCTGTTAAAATAATCGCCCCAAGGGTTAAAATATTTATTACAAAAATTAAAACAATATAAACTAAGTTATAAACTATATTTTAATTTATTTAACAACGTATGTTAGAATATTATAATAAAAAAAAAATTAAAAAACTAATTTTAAAAAAAAAAAACAAAGTTTATTTGTTTTAATAAAAACAAAATCTAAATATTAATATTTTTTAAATTAAAACAAAACGACTAAATAATAAATTAAATTTTAAAAAACTTAAACTTTTTAAAATTAAAAAAATTGTTTTATTAACTAACTATAAACTATTATTACCGGATATAATACGAATTTATTTTATTTTTTATATTTTATTATTCGAATTTATATTAAAAGATATACTGTTAAAAATATAATTTGAAATAAAAACCGATTAAAACGTTTATAAAATCGAAAAAATCTTAAACTCCCGTTAAAATAATAATAAATTCGAATATTTCGTTAAATAAAAAAAATATTTATACGTTAATAATATTTAAAAACTTAAAAAATATTTAAAAACTACTGCGATAATTATAGATTAATTCTATTAATAATATTTTAACCGATTAAAACTAAAAAAACAAAATCGACCGGTAAAAAAACGTTAAACGTTTTTTAATTAAATTTAACGGAAAAAACGTTAATAATTTATATTAAAAAAACCGTTTGTTTTTTTATTACCCGTTCTTGCTCTTAATAAAACACCGCTTCCTTTTTTTTACGTTTAACACGTTTTAACTTTTTAATAAATAATAACCCCCGTTTTAACATTTTTAAACTTTTTTTTTATAAAAGTTCTTTTTATTTACGAAAACGAATTAAACGTTCTACTAAAACTTAAAGTTTTTTTTTTATTTAATAACGTTCGGTAGTAATCCGTTTATACTCGCGATTAATATCGGATAAACTAAACATTTTAATCCCGGAACTGTTATAAAAGTTTCGAACTTTAAAAATACAAATTAAACACGATTTAAACTTAAAAAATATAAAACAAAAAAAATCGTTTTTAAAATAACAAAAATAAGGAAATATTTTAAAACCGTAAAAACGAATGTACGCCGAAAAAAAATCGCGACTTTCGCGTTAATTAAAACGAGGTTTAAAAAACGATTTAATAACTCGCGATATTATAAAAAAAAAAAAACAAAAACATATATAATAAAAAAAAAATCTTTAAAAATAAAAATTAAAAAAAAAAAGAAATAATGTTATAATATAATAAAAATAATTTAATATTATTTAAACAACTTAATTAAACCCCGGAAACGGATTTTAATTAATTTAAAATTATAAAAAAAAAAAAATCTTAATTAATTTAAAATTATAAAAAAAAAAAAATCTTAATTAATTTAAAATTATAAAAAAATAGTTATAATTTACAATTATTAAAAATTTTATATATAGTTTTAAAATTCTTTTTATATTTAATTACTCGTTTTTATTCGGTAGTTATTAATTTAACTTATAGTTTTTATTAAAATAATATATTCCTTACCCAAAATCAATTGTTTTTATTACATAGTAACAAGGAGTACTTTAAAAACCTCCCAACGGACATTTACTAAAGATCCTATTATTACCTACAAATCAAGACCCCGTGCGCTCTCTTATATTGTTGTATAAAAGGTCCGTTACAAATTTTTTAATATGTTTTGTTTTTTTTTTATTGCTAAACAGGCTTTTTATATAATTTTCGAATCTAGAATATATTACGAAAATTCTTTTAATTTTTAATTTTCGTTCGTTTTTTATATTTTTTAAATAGTTTTTTAAAATAAGTTTAAATTATTTTAATACTGTTTTTGTTAAAAATTATACCGTTATTATAATTTTTTTAACGTTTATATTAATAATATTAATATATTAGTTTATATATAGACGTGTTTAAATAAAAAACGATTTAATATCCGTAGTTTTATTATAAGTTTTAAAAAATGTAAGTTTAAATTTTTTAATATTTATTATGTTTATATTAAATACTCGTATTATTAGTAGTAATATTTATTTTAATTATTTACTTGTTAATCTAGATAAAGCTGTTATATTTTATTATAATAGTACTAGTTTTTTAATTGTTTAAATACTATAGTTTTAAATCGATTTTTTATAAGTTTGTATATTAAAATCGATAAAAAGTTTTTTTTTTTTTTTAAATTTTTTTTTGTTTAAGTTTTCGTTGTTAAAATCGTTATTAAAATCGTTATTATTTAAATTTTTTAAAGTTTTTTTTATAAGCTCGTTATTTAAAAGTAGTTATTGTTTTATTTAAAGTTTAAAAATTAAAAATATAATATTTAAATCTGTTATTATAATTGTATTTTTAATTTATTTTTATAATTGTTTTATAGTAAAAGTATTTATTATTATTTGTTTTTTTGTTTTTTATTTTTTAGTTTTAAGTTTTATAACTTGTAAGTAAGTTTTTTAAAACATCCGTTTGTTAGTTTTTCGTAATTGGAGTATTTTTTAAATATATTTTTTAGAATTTTTTTTTTTATAATTTTCCGTTATTAAAACTTTTTTATACCGATATCTGTTTATTCGTATTAAATTTTATTAATTAAAAAACTATTAAAATATAACGGATTTTTTATATAATAATATAAAAAAGCGCACGGGGTTTTAATTTGTAAATAATAATAAAATCTTTAATAAATATCCGTTAAAAAGTTTTTAAAATATTTCCTGTTATTATATAATAAAAATAATTAATTTTTAAATAAAAAATATATTATTTAATAAAAACGTAAGTTAAATTAATAATTAAAAAACAAAAACGAATAACTAAATATAAAAAAAATTATAAAAATATATAAACATAAAAAATAAAAGTTTTACTACTTATAATTAAATTATAACGAGTTAGGTAAACTTAGTTTATAATAATCTTAGTAAGTTTAATTTATAATAAGTCTAATGAGCCCGGCTCACAGTAAACTTAATGATCTACTACGTAACTATGAACTAGAAAGGGAAAAAGGGGAAAAACGGGCGCACCCAGAGTGGCCCGTTCCTTCGACCGTACTAGAGCCTGTTCCGTAACATGAGATATGACGTCAATCGATTACTACGGTTCGCCATTTGCAGAAATAATGTCGATATCGTTGAAGAAATGCGCCACTGCTTCGGAAATAAGTTCGACCTCAACTGCCGGGACCTCCTCGGAAGATCGGCCATTTTCTATGCGGTATGGCCTTTTCCTGATAACAATATGCTGAAACACTTTTCATCTCAAAATCGTGAGTACCCTGTGTCTGCAGAATATCGAGATATCAAGGACAAAACTCCGCTGTATTATGCAGTCCAATTTAACAGCGCGGATGCCGTTGAATATGTTCTTGCGATGGAACCGGTCCGCGGAATTGAGCCCGAGCCGTATCTTTCACGGACTATCGATAGGAGGAGACAAATTGACTGTTTGAATACAGTCCCGTGTATCGACGGACTTCTCGGGTTGGAAAAGCATCTCCCAACATCTGATCGTGAATCTCGCTGGGTCAATCATACAGGGCTCCCCTTTGTGGTAGGAAGACGGTGGGAGTCATCTAGAGGTATTTTTTGCGAATCACATTTTCTATGGGTGTTTGTAAGATCCCCAATTATGCTCATAGGAACACAGGTCTAACCAAATATAGGGAATTGTGTTTTTTGTACGTATTCTTTTTTTTTTCAAAAGAGTCATGTTTTTAACTCTATCAGTCGTTACTCAGGAGATGTGGAGAAACCGGGGAGCGATCAATAGACGCCAGAAAGACTGCCTTCATCAAAGTTAGGGAAAATCCCTATACCGACCATTCCTATATATCAAACCTCGAAGAATTCTCGGATGCGGAGCTATACTTAGGCCGACAGGTGTATATCGTAGTATGTCTACCCAGGTACTTCAATGGACGGCGCTCACGACAGTAGTTCCCACTTCTCATCCTGCGGAGTCAAAATTCTCATACCAAAGCAAAGCGGATCATCCAGACTTCCAAAAGGCGGAATGCAGAGTACTTTTTAAACTCGATATTGAGATCCGAGCGTACTATAGATGAGACGTATTTCCCAAGTCTCTCAGCCGAAAGTCTTGAAACTCGAGATGCAAGCCAGGTCGTTTCCAGAGAACACACCGACGAAACTAAGAGGCCGATCCTAGTGGTTCCTAATATTTGGATCTGGAGGCTTGGTCGCAGTATTTATACCACTTATTCGGCTAATTGTGGTCTAGATAAATGGGGAGATAAGATGATGATTGGCCGCTGGAACGATTGGCAACCCAGACCTGGAATCTTAATTGGGCATATATTAGCCCAACACGTCTTAGCATTCGGTAATCCCCAAGCTGACGGAGACTTCCCGCCGCCTCTAGATATCTTTGAGCGTGGCGTAGTCCGAATCTTACAAGAGGTCACGAAATACATAGACCCTGGAAGAGCACTGCGGCCCGAAATAGAAAAAGAACATGGGTTCATGTTCAGAATTGCTGATATTAGAGAAGAACTAGTCATGATACAGGAAATCCTCACACAACAACTTGAAATTTTCGAAAATCTGATCGAAGACTTCGAAAACAGAGACCCAGATATAAAAGATCTCCTAGATCCTCGTGTCGATCCCGCCGATTTATGCCGGGAAAAAGACAAGGAGCACTGGAAAACAATCAAGATCGGGAGAGGCAAAATCCAGAAGTATCTCAAGCGGGTCAACAAAATTGACAGCGACGCAGAGAGAGTTGAGAAGAGAATACAGGAATCGCTAAACTTGAAGTGGACACATAGCAGCATCCACGATGCTCACACTGGATTGCTGCTCAGCACAGCCGTTATAGGATTCACCGTTATCACCGTTATATTTGCCCCTCTTGCTTTCATGACGGCTCTGTTTGCTTTGCCCATCGACATTCTCGCACGAAATCAATTCCTCTCCGAGAAAACAAGCGATGAGTCGAATACCGCCGATAAGGCTGGGGCGGCTCTTACACCTACGTATAGTACAAGATATGTTATAACGTGGTTTGGTAAGTGCTTTTTTCAGTCCAGGTCCGACTTCGGATGATAGGCTTCGAATCGATCTAATATCTTGAAGCTGTTGCCGAGGTCGCATCGCTAGCCATCACGATACTACTCGTCGCAATTAGCCTATGGTTTCTTCGTAGCGCCGATGATCTCTCTGCATTTAGAGGATCGCGTCGTTCTACGGACACCGAGACAAGCCGAGATGATTCTGCAACTGATAATCATGAGAAGAATGGCAGTACGGCCAGGATGATGGACAAGGTCAAGAATGAATTTGTACGGACCCAAGTTAGCCTCAGCAACAAGAACGGCAGTGTCTGGCGTCGTGGCCGACGGGGTATGTCTAGTAATACAGTTTAGCACATTCTCAATGACAGGAGCTAGATCCTAGAGTACGGTCACGTATTTTTGGAGAATAGATGAATCATTCGAATTTAAAGAAGAGCAAAAGAAAATATCATTATCACTATGATATAGCTCTAATGATCTCTACTAGGGGCGTGTCTCAGGCACTATAAGTCCTCTAACCCCTCAAAGTTTGCCGAAGCGATATTGTGCCCAGTTCAAGGGCCCCTCAGGCAAAGTCCACAAGCGCTCTCCCACATCTGAGCCAGCAGCACCCGCGGCTACGTAGATAGGTAGGATATGCTCCAACGTCGGATGCGCTTGTCTCGCATCACTACGTTTCAACAGGGCTGACATTGCTGCCGGGCGGTCTTCTGGCTTGGTGACAACAGCTTCCTTCAACGCATCATCGAAGCTGGAGGCGTAGCTGAGACAGTATTAACGACGAGTACTGTTGCCTCAGGTGATATTACACTTACGGCATAGGCTTTGAGCTACCCATTGTTGCCCTATAGTCACGAAGATTATGAGCGGCCATGCCGGCGCCGATAATGAGTATTCCTTCGTCACGAAGGCCCTCTAGGGCCTCGCCCATGCGGTAGTGGAGATCATCGCTCTCGTTGTTGAATAGCGAAACCTGGACGATCGGGACGTTCAGGGGGTTCTTCTTAGGGTCGAAAGCTTTTCGATGACGCGGCGTTAGGGAATTATGTATTCGTGAAGATGGACAGAATGCTTGCGTTTTCTCTACTTACCAGCTAAGAAACCAACCCACACACCGTGGTCCAAGCCTCGTTTCACTTTCTCGGCCTGAATGCCAGCGCCGGCTAGCCTTTGGGCGATTTTTTCAGCTATCTCAGGGCTTCCCTTGTTTGGGTATTTATACTCATAGTAGTGCGGAGGGAAGCCATAGAAATCGTAGATAAGATCCGTGTCTTCTACAGCGTTGATGAGAACTCTGCTTGGACTGTCTTGCCAGTGAGCTGAGAAAACGACGACTGCCTTGGGCTTGACTTTGGTCGTGATCTCCACGCCAGTTTCAGCCAGTTTGAGATAAGCAGGATGCTCCGTGTTTTCCATGAAATTAGGACCGCCAATCCCTAGGAAGTAAGTGGGCATGCGATGGGGTGTCACTAAAGCATTGTTCGCGGCCATGATGTCTGAGTGATAATAATAGCTGAACAACACGGTAGTATCATTAGGGAGTTATCGGACGACGTGCTTGATAAAAGGATACACGACAGAGATGAAAACGACAACAAGCAGAACAACCCAAGATGAAGGAAGAAGCCACTTATAAGTACGGGAAGTAGGAGGGTTGGAAGGCATGTCAGCTTGGTTTTCTCCGAATGTGTTAGCCTCTAATATGCTGAATAGGGGAGGTGACTGATCACTGAGGTCGGTAATAGTCAGCTACATGGAAGAATCTATTGGCGACAATCTATGCATGCACATGGTCTCGGATTCTCGGTGAGAAAATTCATATGATATTAAAGTTGGTAATACATTACGCATTATTAATCAGATCATCGCAACTTTTCGTTGATTGCGTGATGTACAGAACAGATTAATCAGACTGAAGTTTTTAACACCTGACGCTGATCATTGCTCATAAGCCCCAGATAGGGGGGCGTAGCGCAGACACAGACGCGCGGTAAGTGGGGCAGCCAGGGTGATTCGGCTCATACCGAACCCCACATAGCGCGCGGCGTGCCCCTCTTCGAGCCCTACAAGCGGATAATTATTATCAGATGGCCGCGCGCGGTATGTGGGACTAACGGGTTTCAAGTCTCGGTGGTTTATCTTCCAGGGGCAACACGAGGGGTCTGACGAAGGTCGAATGACTCTACTCGTCCTACGCATCTAAATTGCAAAGTAAGATCACAGGTGCATTTCGAAACGATGTGGAAAGCTCTGTGTCGCTTCGATTACTGGGTCGTCCTCTTAGGCTAGGCGTCGACGGGAATATAAAGCAGACATCTCGGCTACATGTAAGCTAGCCCAAATCGAATCTGAGCGCTATGCCTGAGAAGCACCCTCGAAGATCTAGATTCAGAATATTTTATCTCTTCCGTCTTATTTCGATCCAACATGTCTGCCCCCACTATCTTGATCCTAGGTGCCGGACCCCGAGTTGGTGCCTCCGTCGCCGAAAAGTTCAGTCATAGTGGATACAACGTCGCCGTCGTGTCTAGGAAGGGAACAAATAGCAAAAACAAGAAAGGCTATCTTTCTCTCAAGGCTGACTTTAGGGACCCCAAATCCATCCCGGCCTTGTTCGAGGCCGTCGAGGCCGAGTTCAAGAGCCCGCCGAGCGTCGTCGTATACAATGCCCCAGCACTGACGCCTCCGCCGGACAAGGACTCCGTCTTGTCCATCCCGGTATCGAGCGTTATCTCCGACTTGAACGTCAATACCGTCAGCCCGTACGCCGCTGCGCAACAGGCCCTTTCTGCCTGGGAGGGGCTGCCTGCAGGCACTAAGAAGACCTTTATCTACACTGGTAACATCTTGAACCAAGTCGTTCTTCCGGTCCCCATAACGCAGAACCAAGGAATGGGAAAGGCTGCTGCGGCATACTGGATCGGCTTGGCTGATGCGATGTATGCAGCCAAAGGGTGCCGGTGAGGACACATATATCCTTGACCTTGGGTGCTTACCCTTGATTTTCAGTACGTGTTCTGATCATATGAGTACCATAGCTTCTTCTACGCCGACGAACGTACCGAAGACGGTAAGATTAAGGCGGTAGAGCTCGATGGCCCGGCTCATGCAGAATTTTATGCCGAGCTGGTGAAGCACAAGGGCAAGTTGCCTTGGAATGCCACCTTCGTTAAGGGAAGGGGTTATGTCCAATTCTAATTAGATAAGTCACGCTGGAGTGCGGGAACCGCAGTGCGCACCGCCCCCCAGATTTTGATGTAGCCTCATATGCAATTTCTGAATGCGAAGCGTTGAGTTTTTGGAGTCTTGAATCTTGTTTCGGTGATATTATCTGCGACCCATGCTGTTCACGATTTTATACAAGCAATATCAGATCCCCTTGGGCTCGAAAGCAGCTACCCAGGTCGCGATTGGCTAGATCTTCAGGGTTTCCATTGCGCCATACGCTTTTCGCTACCTCAATAGCGGCTTTGAGAGTACCGAAAATGCTAGGCGGCTGTAGACCTTCTATTACGCTGCATAATCGAGCAGCAGGTTCGGGTTCCGCAAGGCAGGCTGCTACGGAAAGCGGCCATACCATGGCTCTTAGTAACGCGGGGGGAGATATTTCGCGCACTAGGACGTCGATGATGCGGCTCACATGGTAACGAATCTCCGAGTTTGCAGGTTGCCATCCTGATACGACGACTGATAAATAAATAAGTGCCGCATGTGCCCAGGCGAGCGTGAGTGGTAGTTTCTGGCTATTCAGATTTCTGTTCACGGTAAATATGTCAAACACACTAGCGGGTTCTGGAGAGCTGGCTCCTGCAGTTGCTTGCATTTGGGTAAGGGAATCCTCCGATGTTTTCTTTATAACTGTGGCCCGTCGAACTAACTCCATGACATCGAGGGTCCCATTACTCTTGCATCGTTGTTTCCATGCATCGAGAACCGCAATCTTGCCGATTTGCACTAGCACCCAATTCTGACAGCCAATAACCGATTCTAAGTCGATGACAGGGCCATTTCCATGGACATCCTCAAGCATACTGCTATGAAGTTCGTAGAGACTGGGTTCCTGCTGGAGTACAGTGCTGGCGATGATGTCATCAAATATTAATAGCGTAGATGAGAAGCGAAAACCAGCCTGTTCGGCACTCGGAATATGGCCGTTGAGAGCAAAATTCCACGAGGGGGGGCCCAAGTTATACATAACGGCCTCAAAATTCGAGCTAAACTCTGAGTGGTCGCTCGCTCCAACACTGTCGAGGAGCTGCCTGAAGAGTGCCAACGCAGCATTCAAATGTGGCTTACAGTTTTCAAAGCTTGAGACAGCGACCTCGAACCGTTGTACTTGCATGATGCTCGAAAGGACCCGGGTCGCACCGTGCAGATGTTCGTCAATATTTGAGCCACTAATAACCTGTAAGGCCTGTCTCAAGACGCCAAAAGCTTCCCTGGTCTGCGTAAGCACTGTCTCCCACACAGGATGCCCGTCACTAGCCAGGCTCCTTGACAGAGAGAGAAAGTATGTGCTCTGACATAGGGTAGCCTGTCGGACGACAGGACTGGTCATCATCATATCGAAAATCCAAGAACGACCACCTTGAGTCATAGGAGGTTGATAGAACGGAAACAAAAAGGGGAACACGTGATCTATGTAGAACATGATGAGAACGGAGTCGTCGGACTGGCCGAGAGCCGAATTGCGACGAGGGTTTGCAATGGATGTAAACTTGCAGCTGGCCTGTCGCCGGGAATGTTTGTCGGGAGGCTTCGGGCATGGCAGCTCCGGCTCGCCTGAGGCCATAGCCAAGCCTGTATCTAGAGTATCTGACTCTGGCAGCATAGGAACAACAACCTGAGGTTGAGTCGTTCTCGCACCATCCAGAGTAGCCGCTCCAGCATTCCGAAGACGGCGGTGGCCCCGTTCCTTGACTTTGCGTTTCAAATACTCGGCCATCTCCTCTTGCTTGACGCCACCATCCATCCAGTCGGGTTTCTCGTCGCCGTAATGGCATGTGAGACTAAGCGCGTTGCAGCAGTCACACACGGGGTGCTGTTCGTCACATTTCTTGCGTCGTATGCGACAAGTCCAACAGCCATTGGAGCTCCTGTATGTGCTCCTTGCTGACCAAGATGAGACTTCCGCCTCCATTGTGTCTTCTATCACGGATTTTCGTAGAGCTGGAGCGGCAGAAGCCGGACATCACTAAGCCGTGAATCCGTGATACTGAGTTGCGGTGGGTCATCCTTCGTAGCTTGGTGGGTGTGGATTGGTAATGGTCATGGGGAAATAAAGAAGACTCTGTTCTATTAGTGGCTGGCACTTCGTTACCCAGCTGAATGAATCTAAGCCAAATTAGGTATCTTTACAGGTTTTATCCACAGATGTCCAAACGCTTGTTACATACCCTGTTCAAACCAAAAGATGATTGGTCAACTTTACTGCACTAATCTTACAACCACCTCAGCTCGATTATTCTCCTCTGAAGAAATATTATTCCCCTCTGAAACCATACCTAATATGGTCAAATACAGTGGGGCGCATGCAGCCACCTTTGAACTCACCCAAATTGTATGGCAGGTGGAGTCTTCGGCCGGGAGCTAGTGTCTTGATCCATTCTTTGATTAAAATCACGGTCAAGCTCTTGGAACGAGTGGTGCCAGGCTTGTAAACTTGCAGCTATCACGGTCGCAAACAGCCCAGTATAATCACTTTCGCTATAGGCTGGGTCAATTGCTAGGTTAAATAACAGGTAATCTACCTAGCCAGCGGCAAGGTCGGTTCGTAGGTAGGTTGGTTCGTAGGTAGGTCGATTGAGCAATACTGCGTGCATCGCGAAAATACGCGTAATTCATGAGCCATTTCTTGTCTGTATACCAATATTCTAGGTGAAGATACTTGATTGCAGCTAAGAACTCTACTTCTTATACAAATTAAGTGAATTTAAGAGTGTGTATGGGGGTCTGTCGATTATTTACTAGAATAGGTATGGTTTCAGAGGAGAATAATATTTCTTCAGAGGAGAATAACCGACCTGCAACCACCTCTTGAGAAATGCGGGGTGACCAAGTCCCGTCTTAGGTACTTTGTACTTCATATGCTAGAACTTTTAAAACTTGACCTTTGTGACGGAGAAAAACGACGCCGTTCATCCCCTTCTGGATTAACGGTATTATATACGTGACATCTTTTGATGTTGTACTTCGTGTACAAGGCATGTAATCGGCTCATATTTACGGAGTATTCGAGCCAAACTACAGAGTTTTTTTATCCCTAACTTTTAGACAAGTGAGGGCATGGTAGGTAGGATCGAACGATTTGGCTATTGTGCTATCATTAACGACTGCAAACAAGGCTACAATATTCAATCTTGACAACCCATATATTAGGAAAAAAAGCCCCTATCAAACATGCTGTTAATTGCACAAGACCGGGGATGAGATTGCTTAGGATAACGGGATACATTTCGCGCGTGTGCTGTTGTCGATAAGAGCTGCATACAAAATCTAGATTGTGATCGTTTCTTCCGGAATCAGTCCCCTCTCCTTTTTGAACATGTCGAATTTATAATTGGCAATTCTGCCGTAATCCTCAAAGACGTGATTAGACACCTTAATTGCTCAAGTACCGCACCTCGACATATCGTCACGAAATTCGGTCATAAGCCGCTCTAAACCGACTTCATTTCATCCCGTGTCGCGGACGCGAGGCAGCGTTTGACCGAGCTTCATAGCTATCCCTTAGTGAGGCAATGCGAGTGGAATGTCCTCACGGACTCTAGTTGATTTCTAGCTTTTCAATGGCTCTATTCTAATCTCCTTTGAAGACTTGATAGATAGATAGCGAGGCCTGGCAGGTAGCTTGTTCCTCATTGAGTTCATGAATATTTCTCACAGTTCACTTCTTTATTGTATATTATATCTCACTATGTACTAACATATTTATGCGTGTGTAGCAATTGTTAAGCACAACGTAAGTTTCTTAAATATCCATTTCAAGCTTTCCTTTATCTCAACGCCTGAGAACCGTAGATTCAATAACATACCTCTCTATCCCTAACTATTTAACAACAAGAGATGGATCATTGCACTTAGTGTTTAACCCAAGCACGTAATCTCGACTTTGTACCTGGCATCCAAAATTACCAGAACTTGTATGAGAGTCGCCTCTAAAGTACTTCCTCTCACATTTAATCTACACTCATACCTCTACCTGCCATTTTTTATCCTCCTTGCCCACACTTTCCCCCACAGGACCTCTTCTCGGTGTATTTTGACCGCCCACCAAATATTTAATCTATACTCAACTACTATTACCTACCCCTCACTTCCCTGCATCCATCATTTGCCGTTTTCGGTTTCTTCGTAATCATCCGAACTTCCCTGTGTTCTAGTATTACACTATGACTATCTGAACCTGAACAGTCTTCCTATCCGTAACTCCACTCCAGACTTCAACTGCCAGGATGGCTTCTTCCGATACCCTTAAAAAGGATTTATTGGAAGCAGTGTTCAATCATCTGGTTCTACCGCCCGGCATCCCTGGTAAACAAGATACGGACCTGGAAGCAATCTCAGATGATATCGTCCGGCGGGCAATTCATGCGACTGGCACTGTCTTGCATTTGATGAATGAAACACCATGGCGCAAAGAATTCGAGGATTTGCGAGATTCCCTTCAGATTTGTCTGGAGCTAAACAGAGGCAGCCTAGAACGAGGCTGTCTGTTGAAGCATTTCAAGAATCTAGCTCCAAGAAGCGTCTTGATTTTGTATCTAAATCAGCAAAACGCGGGTTTGTTGGTTCGCTCGGATAAACAGTTCGTCTTATATTTTGCATTTCGCCTTGTCTATCATTATATTATCCGTGACAAAGAGGTTTTCTAACATATAATCACAGGAAGGGTTTAGAGCGTGTCATATTCGAGTCTTTCGAAGCATCTGCGTCGTCCACAGAAGTTATTGCAGCCGGTCATTCAATGCGGTGGGACTTCCCTGGCCGTTCTGCGCACATTTGCATGGACGACTTCTGCAAAGAATCGTTCCAGAAATGTCTTGCCACATTCCTTGAACAGGCTAGTATGGAGTCATTATACTATCTTCAGGCTTCCACACACAAAGCTGGTGTGATCGTGGAGGAAACAAGAGACACAACGGACCCTGCACTGATCACCCAGTTTCTGATGCCGTTGCTGGAGGCAGTCGGAGCAAGTTATCAAGCTCCGATTTTGCGTAAAAATGTCAGAGATGATGTCAATCTCGTGAATGACATTGTACCTTGGCGACGACTTCCCTTCTGGTTGATCCTGCGTGTCGCAGCTCAACGACAGCTCTGCTTCGCCCTCGGATCCGAACAAGGCCAAGTCGCATATAAAGTCTTAATCGCCATTCTCCTAGCGGAGCTACTAGATCAATCATCAGGCATCATAGATCCGCATAAGATTACCACGCTTCGTAATAAGCTTGCTCGTCGAATGGTCAAGCTGGAGATGAACCAAGAACACGTTAACCTCCAAGGAGATCCTGCCTATCGAAGGTGTTTTGGTGCAGCTTCCGCAGTCGTAAGGGGCTCGATAGAGGCAACTAATCGAAACATCGAGGCTACTTGGGATATCTTCAAGCAAAAGACAGCCCGGCGGATCCCCCATCTCCCATCTCGCGCACCCTCCGAATCGCTGGAGCTTACTTTATCAAACAGCGGGAAATATCTAGACGAAATATTATCTACCCGTGACCCGCAGCAATCATCGGCTCCCAGTTCACCTATGCTTCCTGAAATCCTCGATCCAAGCATTAAGCGAAGTGAACAGTTCATGAAAGAAGCCTTCAAGCTGGCAGCATTAGAGCAGCGTATTAGCGAAGACGCTTCCCAACCCATGAGTTCGCACCAAGATCCTAAGAAGCGCTGCATGGACTTGGAAGATCGAATCGGAGAGGTATTTAGTGCCGAGAAGTCGATACACACCTCCGATCCAGAGCATACCAGTGCCATGCTTCTCGCCGTATTCACGCTTTGGATTGAGCTTGACAAAAGCGCTCTAGAGGCGTGCCCTTGGCTGGCTGACTATGCCCCTGTTTTCTCCCCTGAGCTTCTCGATGCCCTGCAATTGCCGACTAAGCCGGCCATGGAACAATTGCAAAAGATTCAAGAATACCTAGCACATCGGAAGCTAAAGAGTTTGCACAGCTCCATTTTAACACCACGGAGCGGCGCGTCTATTGCTGTACGCTTTCGGAAAACGTCTCGCGAGTTGCAGCATCTTGAGAGACTGATTCAGGGTAGCTGTAATGACGCACGAAAACAGAAAGCGGCAGAGCGTGACAGATTATGCAGAGAATACGGCGACCATATTGACCAAATGCGACGCGAGGAGTGTTGCTGTACAAGGGAGGGAGACCAACGTATTGTGCGTAATTGCACGCGATGTTGGCACTGGAGAGCGAGTCAACGTATCAGCATTAGCATTCACGAAAACTTTCTTCCTACAGACACTGATGCCCGAAGTATGGTCGTATTCGAGCTTGGAATACCATATTGGTTTGCAGCTTACCGAAGTACTAGTTGGGATCTGCTAAGCAGGCTAGCACACCCCGACCGCCCAAAAAGTGCAAAAGCTGAGATAATATTGGAGGACTGCGAACCATTACTGTGCTACAAAGCCTACAAGTATGGTCGCCTTACTCTAGCCTCAACAGTCAAGTGTTTCCAGAACACACATTATAAGTTCTGCGACGGTATAATACCACTTGATCGGGTACTCTTACCTTTTGCCGCGCGTTTCAAACTCTACGACTCGAGGTTAGACATTTGGGTTGAGGACCTCAAGCGACCTCTCACGTTAGAACACTATTGCGGGATACAAATTCCTGGTAGCCTTTCACTCATACTTCCCAAAGAAGATCATCCTCCAACAACTGTAAAGGGGCCGTCATCCTACGAAGTTCAGGCCAACCAGGCGGTCTCTCCAACCAACATTCCTGTCCAAGCTTTCTGCGCTCATCAGAAATTGCTCGCAGGAGAAAGACGCCGCTGGCCAAACCTTCTTGTTGAGTTATGTTCATCGAATCTTAACTTCAGCGACGAAAGCACGATGCGTATGATCTGCCAACTTGCTATACAAGCAGGACCTAAATTGTCCAACGAAGCTCTTCGAATAGTGCATGAAGTATTCAAACAATCTGTTTTTACGAGAAAATTGACAAACACCTTGAATACCATGCTTCAATCAATCCAAGGCAATTGGAGAGAATCCAATATTATGCAGATCATCATCACCTTTGCTTTACGACTGTTCAATCTATCGGAAGAATCACGGTCACTAGGAGCAGGTATTATCATAGCCGCACGGAAATGTCTCTTAAAATGGATCTCAAAGTTACGACACGAAATCCACGAGACCCTAGATAGTACGAAAGCTCAGAATTATGCAAATTACAGCCTCCATGCGGCTTTGCTATGCCGAAAGACTTTCGTGGTGCATTGCAGATCAGAGATGATATTCGGTCAAGAAGACCTAGCATCTTGGATACGAGCTTCCCTTGCTGTGCAAGAAAACATATTCCACGATTACGACGAGCTATCTACTACATTACGCGACCTTGTTCACAGTGACGCGAAGATGGTGTATCACCTTCAACCTTACATACATCATGCCATGGCAGATAATTGGCCTATTGTTGGGGCCGAAATTACGCGTGGTTTGATAGATGCTAAATCTTCTTCGCCATGGACTTTCTTGCCAGCACCGTTCGATCATTGGATCGTCTCCTCCACCATGGGTGATTTTCCAGAGAGGCTCCATTTTAATTACATCGAAGGCCATCTATTAATAAATGGCAAGCCACGCTCAAAGCTCCCCCTTGCTATAGCCAATGATGATTCCGTCAAATTTATTTTTGGAAATCAGCATCTCTTCACCTATCCATCACGCCAACCCGGCTTTCCTTATCGACTTACCAGGCCTAGAGAGGGCAATGGGATTTTCTTTGGCTTACGAAATGGGCGTGTCATCATCCGCGCAACGCGATACAACCCAGAATCAGAATCGGTAGAGAGGTGGGAATATGTCCCTCAGCGGATTCTGAGTACCACTGATTCCTCCGATTTGCCTGCCGAATTGATATGGAATTGTGGTCACTGGCTCAACATTAAGAGCCGACGGCTTGAAATTCGAAGGGGCCTGCCAGAAACAGCCGCTTTTTGGAAAACGCGGCAAAGAGACTGGTTTGTTGATATTCCAAATCGCAGTGCATATCGAGGCACAAGCGGGAGCCAATTGGTTGACCCTCAATCAAGTACCTTCAAGTTCATTACAAGCATCTTCCATGGTTTTGTATCCCCAAAGAAACTCACAGTTTTCCAACCCAAAAATGGGAAGCTAACCGTCGAGGTAAAACATTTGGATTTGCGCTTTTGGGTAAATAGCAGAAATCTCCTCGAGTGTCAACAGCTGAGCGCCGAAATTGACACGGATCAAGATCCGGGAACTTGGTACGGTTTACGAAGTCATATTGTAATGCGAGACATCGAGACCTCGAACCGCAGTGTTATTGTACCATTGGGGAAGGCAATTGTCTACCGCGACGGTATTCACGTTGGAGTTCGAATCATTGAAAGCTCGGGCTACGCCAAATTCAAAATTGATCGGATTCTCGGCAGGTTAACATGTGGTCCAGAACCTCGTCTCACGTATACCAAAGCTTTGTATCATGGTCTCACATCGTTTTGCATTCCCGACGTTTTGACAGGAAGAACTGGCGCGAGCGAGGCATTTGCCATACTACAATCCAGTGTTGCTCGGCCATGGGCACCGGTGATAGAGGCCGAGCATATTCTCGGTGGATTCGAGAGGCTCGTTCCAAAGAGGGAATACTATCCTCCCAATATCAAGCGGATCCAGAGCATTACATGGGACTTGGAGCTTACTCTCTCAATTCAGTGCGATGCATACAGATCGTTGATCGAAGAGATTAAAGAGAGGTCAAACAGCCTTGGAAAATTTACTGCAGAAGCGGAATTCAAATTGAGAAAAATAAGCCATCTATGCCATCGCGGCAGAGCTCAACGACAGATATACAGCCCTCTAGTTGCTACTGAAACTGGGGTGAAGCTTCCGAAACTTACCTATACACCGCGTGATCGAGAAATTGGTGTTGAAGCACACCAGGTCTACACAATTGCGCGAGTCATCCTTTCAAAATGCGGCCAGTTTCACGTGGAAAGAACATTGATGGAAATACTCAAGCCTTTCAAAATTATTCAGGGGTCTCCAGACCTGGATACACCAGGCAATGATGCAAGACCACTCATTTGCCAGATCGAAGCCCCAATCAATGAAAATTGGGGTGAACTCGTTGATTTTTGTCGGCACACCACTGAACCCAACTTATTATTTCGATTAGGTCTTCTTGCTTTCTCCAAGAATGTCGACATGGATGCCATTCAATGCTTGGCCGCTATTTGCCTGGTTGATGAGATCAGAGAATTGAACCCGCCCCAGCACAAGTGCTTTGAAGACTTTCGATCTCGCGGGGCACCTACTACTGCTGTCATTGAAAAACTGATAAAGTCGGCATATCCAAAGTTCAGATCGTCAGGAGCCAGTGGAAAAGCCTCAGCAACCGGTCTTAAAAGCCGTGGTGAGAGAGATCATGATAAGGCGTGCGGAAAGGAAGGCCTTGAGATTTCAAAACTTATGCTGCGGTTTTGGCCAATGCCACCAAAGGATTTAACAGTTGAGTTCCTGAGCGCAGAGTTCGACATATCACACAAAGTTTCACCCAAAATGATTGATATGGGTTTGGCATGGAACAATGTTAGACCGGAATGGGAACGAGAATACGCGAACTTAGAATTGGCCGATTATCTCTCTCAAGTAGATATGATCCTCGGTAGCTTAAATCGCGAGAGACACGAGACCACGAAGCCAACATACTGGACAGCTACAGATCCTCAGTTCAAAGGGGCCCAGTACTCTATTTCTTACCAGTCAATTGTTCGAGATTGGACTGCAAAAGATGGTCCGCGGCTCAGTATACCCGAAAATGACTTGCCCCGAGTCAGAAGTGAAGACCAGCATCATACAACCAACACCCCAACAGACATGGTCTCATTGATCCAACCTTTGAGCGATCTTGATCGGATCCTCGGAAAATTACAGCAATCGAACTCGGAGCTCCGCAAGCAATACGCGATTGATCTCTACCAGAGTCTACGAGCCCTTCAGTTGTCTCTTCGTGAGCGGGGGCCGCAAAATATGGCCGTTAACCCTGATCTCAATACGATTGATGAGGCAATCATAAAGGTCCAGAACCTAATCGAACGCATGCGTAATGAGATCTGTACCGCCTTCATAAGTGGCGAAAATCGCAGCATGTGGCTGGAACTCGGATTCATGAAACCAGTTTCTACTACAACAGATCTCCTAAAGCTCCTGAGGTCCACAGCACCCTTTCACGTTGGTACGGGCATGAAACGAGCGATAGTATCATATGGTATAACAATTACCAAGCTCCAGCAATTATTTCGGATCAAGAATGCACTTTTGCGTAAAGATCACCAGGCACTTCACAACGAGTTGCACAGCCAAGGTCACAGAACGTGGGATCCAATACAAGAGCCAGACTGGTTACTATTAGAGATCGACAGTAATATCCTCATTCGACCGGAGCAAGTGGCTGTCGCTAGGGCCATAATCGGCCTAGAACCCGGAAATAGGGTTCTTCAGCTTAGCATGGGAAAAGGTGAGTACATGATCATTAGTTGCTCATTTGTAACAGTTATTAACAGCTTCCAGGGAAAACATCTTGTATTGTGCCCATGACTCAAGCTGTTCTAGCAAATGGAACAAATCTTTCACGTGTGGTCGTCCCAAAGGCACTCATAATGCAGACTGCTCAGACAATGCAGACTAGGTTGGGTGACCTCGTTGGCCGAGAGATAATTCATATCCCTTTTTCTCGACGAACATCCACGGAAGAGGAAATGTTAGATCAATACGCCAGGCTTCATCACGACACGCGACAGAATCATGGCATCATGCTAACTTGTGCGGAACATGTGCTGTCGTACAGATTGTCTGGGTGGCAGAAATTCCTAGACTCAAAGAATTCTACAGCAGATCAAATGATCCAGTTTCAGAAATGGCTAGATACGCATTGCCGTGACGTATTAGACGAATGCGACTTCACGCTATCAGTTAAGACTCAGCTCAATTACCCTAGCGGCCCACAGATGTCAGTCGATTTTCATCCATTTCGCTGGCAGATCGCTGAAGAGCTTCTCGCCCTGGCAGCTAGTCATTTGCGAGATCTACGAAACATGGATCCGAAAGGCATTCAGGTCACGTCACGACGAGATGCAGGATAGTATCCGGCGATTCAATTTCTCAAGACGACTACCGAAGATGCTCTAAATCAATTTCTTGCGGACGATATCTGCTCAGGGAGATTAACATGTCTCCGTTTTGCTCACCCACAAGCCCATAAGTCAAAAGTGGCTATCAGAGACGTACTTTTAAGCCCCAAAATCACCGACAGAGCGTTGAATCATGCTGCGGGTATATTTCATAACCCCAATATAGCCATGAATGCCATTCTCCTCGTTCGTGGGCTGCTTTTACACAAAATAATTATTTTGTGCTTGAGCAAGAGGTGGAACATACAGTATGGCCTACACCCGAATCGCAGCCCTATCTCCGTACCTTACGAGGCAAAAGGAAAACCTTCGGAACAATCCGAGTACGGTCATCCAGATGTGGCTATTATTCTCACTTGTTTATCATTCTACTACGCAGGCCTGACTCAGGAGCAACTTATTGAAAGCGTGAAACAAGTTCTCCGGTCAGGCGACCCAGCCGTACAGTATGAGCGGTGGAGTTCTACGTCTACAAAATTGCCAGCTTCTTTACGTCAGTGGAATATCATCAATACCGATGACATGGCGCAGATGGAGCGTCTCTGGAGAGTATTGAGGGGTAATCCCGTTGTCATAAATCATTTCCTCAATAATTTCGTTTTTCCAGTCCATGCTCAGCAGTTCGCAATCAAACTACAGGCGTCATCATGGGACATCCCGATGTCTCCGGAGAATAACACACAATTAATCAGAACAACAGGATTTAGTGGAACAAACGACAATCGACTCATGTTGCCGCTAACAATTCGCCAGAACGATCTTCCAGAATTACGACATACTAGTGCAGAGGTTCTCTCATATCTTCTCCAGGAGCGTAACCGTGAGTTTCACGTTATTGCTGATTTGAAGGGTGAGCGCTTAACAGAAATGGATTTTCTGCGCGATCTCAAAGAGAAACGGATCACCGTGCTCATCGATGTCGGAGCTTACATCTCGGAAATGCAGAATCATGAAATTGCTCAAGCCTGGTTAATGGCCGACCCTGACGCGAAGGCTGTGGCCTACTTTCGCAACGATGACAAAGCTTGGGTGCACTTCAGAAGCACCACGAAAGCGGATATGCCCCTTCTAGCAACCCCCTTTGCAGACGATCTATCGGGATGCAGCGTCTATCTAGATGAAGGGCATACAAGAGGTGTCGATTTAAGACTACCACTACACGCTCGCGGAGCTGTGACTTTAGCTCTGAAGCTGACCAAAGATCATACGGTGCAAGGTAATTCCATAAAACGTTTTTCACATTCCGTATGATGTTTTGCCGAAGTCAATTGCTAAGTCAAATTACAGCTGCCATGCGGCTCCGTCAACTCCAAACTACACAGAGTGTGGTTTTCTACGGGCCGCCAGAAGTTGATCAAAGTATTAGAGACTATTGCGGCCTAAAAGATCAGAAGATAGACAGTTACAACGTCGTATCTTGGCTTCTCGAACAGACCTGTCGCTCTATCGAGGATCTGCAAGGTCTCTACATAGCACAAGGACTGGAGTTTTGCCAGCGCACAGATGCCATTTTGCATTGCAAGAATTTCATGACCAATCAATCCGACCGTCAGAGATTGTTCCGAGTTCTCAAACAGCCAGAAAGAAAGACCCTGAGGGAACTATACGGACCCTCCGTAGGAAGTCATTCGAAGAGCTTGGAAGATAATCTTTCATCCGCGAAACTACGTTCATTCGCTAGCACCCTCGTGCAGACTAGCAAGGATCAGTTGAACATAATCCAAGTGGGCGCACTAGAGGAGGTGGAGCAAGAGAGAGAGGTCGAAGCACAGGCCGAACAGGTCCGGAAAGTAGAGGAGAAGAAGAAATACGCTGCGCTATCATTCCTCGGTGTGCATCCAGACATCAAGCATTTCGCAGCTACGGGCACCCTCGAGTTTCTGGAGCCGGCCGAAACCAGTAATCTAGGCTTCGAGCATGCCTTTGCGTTTGTAGGGAAAACCGCGATCGGAGAGCGATTTGGTGTACACAAGACCAACTCGAACTTGTTCGTCTCAAGCGAATTCACGAAGACTGTAGAAGTGGCCCCGGACTCGCAGGGTCTTGACAATTTCTTGGTAAGCATACGAGCCGGATGATATGACACGGGCAGTGGCTGACGAGGATATAGCGTCCGGTCGAATGGATCGTGTGGTCGCCCAAAACCAAGACCGCGCTCGTGATTATACCCGAAGAAGCAGAATATATGCTGGGGTTTTTGCGTGACCTCAAGGATGAATCACACGTCCATCTCCTCGCATATGCGGCACCAGTCACCAAGTCAATGGTCCAATTCAATGAGCTTAGGTTCTATTCTGTACCCGAATTACCCGATCACGAAACGATCCCTCAGCAAATCAAGATCGAGCTTGGGATCTTGGGTGGCCGTCTATATCTTGATGAGGGCGAGTGGGAAGAAATGGAAAAATACGTAAGAGGGTCGGAAACAGACACAGTTGAGGATTCCGACAAAATCGCTCCAGATCTGCCTGCCTTTCTCCTAGAATGGTTGGCTATGCGTCGCAACACTGTTGACGTACTGCATACTCATATGGGGTATATCTGCACAGGTCGTAAATTGATGGCTTTGGGCGAGACGAACAACGAGGTTGAAAAATAATGGCAAATTGAAGGCAAGGGGTGGTTTTATGACATGAGAGATTCGAGAAAAAGGGGCTAGTAGTTTTGCGATAAGAAAAAGTCGATGGAAGTAAAAATACAAAGACAGATGCTGAATAGAATACTGTGTTCTACATGATTGCTCCCGAATTTTCTTGTTAAAGGGACGGATCAAGTTAACGGACCTAATAATACACTAAAATAGGGGATCACACAAGCTCGTAGTCATACTCCCACGCTTAGAGCCAGGCTATAAAACCCGATGGTAATGTATCGGCTTGTAGCTATCAAGATATACAACTCGACTATTAACACAGATTCTATCATCGCGGGGGTGATACTGCCGTGGCATATTAATGATCGACCTCATCTTTGATGTTGGGCGCATCAGGGGCAATAATGCCTGATGGCCATTTCAGCGGATTTGTATTCAATAGAATCATTACGTCAGCCACCATTGATTGTATAAATTGAAGAAATGAATTGATATGGGCGCTAGATGTAACCCCTCTATGCTTTTATGATGAGGCCTTCCTGACCTAAAACGTCGAATTCAAAGCTCCGCGATCGACGTACATGAACCGTTGTGTTGATGGTAGGCTGGAAGAACAGTGCCTACAATTAGTAGAGTTGCAGACTTCATGAAGTAATTAGTTACCTAAGTACGTACCTAAACTGACGCCTACCATCACCCAAGGCCGAGGTGCACATAGACTGCAGAAGCTCCCATACTTAATTGCATTGAAGGGCACATCAGGACTGCCGATTTATCGTTTTGGAGTTGTACCTTAGCTCAGATTCTGGGTTTCTATTTGTTCAGTTAGGTACACTGTTGACAATACCACCAATTTCCAAATATGGCAGGGGAGGAATGCAGCAGCCGGGGTCATCTCATGGTTGCAACCGGGCCCCCGGGCCCCGGAATGCAGCGACCATGCTGCGATGAAAGTCCAGTGCACCGCCTCTTCGATTTTCAAGGGTATTAAAGGGCCTTGCTGGATGCCTAATTGCGCAGCCCAGCTACGTCCGCGAATAGAGATTCCATGCCATAGCCACGTGGGCTGAGGCGCATCACAGCCTGCATAATCTCATCCAGCTCGGATCCCGACGCAGATCTGCCCATTCTCCTCCATCGTCTCTCTCATTATTCTCTCTCTGAGCAGATGCTCCATTATGGGATTTCGTGATTAAAGCGAGAATTTCATTCACTGATTCATCACCGTCTTGTAATTAGTCTCCACCTCCAGCTCCGATGGCAGATATAGGCGGTCTCGCGGTTGGGGTGATATCCCTAGGGCTCCAAGTTACCAGCGGTTTGTCTGATTACCTCAACGCCGTGAAAGGGCGAGCGGAAGAATTGAATTCGGTTCAGCGACAAACGACCAATATGAGAGACTTGCTGTTGGCCGTCCAAGATTTGCTTCCCCAAGTGGAAAAGAGCTGGCCCGAGTCAGCTAGTTTGATCCAAGGCCATGTGCAGTCTTGTAGCACTGCAATAAACGCCTTACATTCGATTTTATCCGGAATTTCACAGCCAGCTTCGCCCAGTCCAGGTATTCGGCTCAAGCTTGCCACACAGAAACAGAAGCTTACCTATCCTTTCAACCGAACTCACCTTCGTCATCTCGAAGAAAGGCTCGTCAAAGTGAATAGTGCACTTCGGACAGCGCTGCAAGTAACTGGGTTGTAAGTAAATAAAAAAAAGAAAAAGAAAAAAAGGTCGCCACGAGCAACTTGACTTATAATCGACAGGAATGTCTCTTTGACTACTAAGAACCAATTGCAAGACATAAACATCGCTTCTATCGCCACTCAAACTCAGCTACAGCAGTTGAACGATGTCTCCCTAGCCACTGAGAAAAAGGTGCAGCAAGTACTTGATGCATCTGTCGCTACGAACAACGACCTTCAGAAAATGAGCGATAATTCAGTCACTAGTATAAACGAGTTACGGCAGTTAGGTGATGACATACGTGCGATGTATCAATCAATTATGGTACCGCAAGAAATCTCAGCAATTCGCCGTCTATCGACGGCTCGTGTAGAACCCAGGGGAGGAGTCAGTAATAGAGCCGAAGTATCTTTCGACGTAAGTGTTGGTATCAACTCATTGGCTCTCAGCAGAACCCGTTAATCGCTCTAGATTTTAGTCGGTCTATGCGGCAACATCCCTCGCTTCCAAGCCAAGTCTTCTATCGACCTCAATTGAAGTAGTAGCTAAGCACAATGCTTCATTGTCACTGTCTAACAATAGGTCATCAGCATGCCTTTGCCGATCTAGTCGCAGGGTTTCTCAGTCTAGAACAAGCTATGGATATCTGTCATCCTCTTTCGAAGTTATGACGGCTAATAGACATCAGCGAAGCTGCCCACTTTCGCGTGTAAAAAATGAAACCCGAACCAAGACTTTAACGATAGAATTCACTGGTTTAAAACGAGTACTCCAGACAGCATTTGCTCTGTCACTTGTTGACAGTCACGGTGCTGGAGGACGAAGCATCAGTCCAAGTTTCAGCTACTACCGAACTGTGGACGAACACACGTCTCCTGCATTCCGTCTTATAGAATTAGTAACCCACGAAATTGCATATTGCAGCTGTTCCGAAGAAGTCATTGTGAGAATATTTCAATGTCTGTTTAGGAATATATTCATTCTTTACAGCAAAGGCAAAGCACACCCGAAAGATATCGGCCCAGACGGATGGTCGATTTTACATATGATAAGCGATCTAGTGCGCACGGTAATTAAGCTCTGATCTTTCAAGATATATCAATGAATTCTCACACGCTCCTGCTATTAGCTATATTTCAGCAGTCAAAGACAAGAATGGAATCATGAATCAATTCCGGATTCGATGTTTTATACGATATATTCGGGGGTCATTAACCTGATTACATGCGGAGCGCCACTAAACATTTATGACCGCACTGGACAGTGAGTCTTGTGAGACCATTGACTGAAATTAAGTTGAACCGGCAAGCTCACATACCGAGGCAGAACGCCGTGTAGTTGGTTAATGGACTCGCCTTGGGTGGATCCTTGCAATGAGTTGGCGAAGCTCTGCCTCCCAGACGTACCCTTGATGACGGGAAACTTCAAACCGCTGAACCTCATGAAACACCTTATCTGGTATTCAAATTTCGGTGAAGGTTAGGTTCACACGTTCTTATCCCTATTTTTATGTTAGGCTAATGAACGATGCAGCTGCTGGATGTGGACCGTTAAGCCTTGCTATCGTGGCCAGAGACGAGGAGCGCGTGCAAGAAATCTTACGTTTGCATCCCGAATCTCTAGATGAAATTGACCTGTACGGCAACACTTCATTCCACATCGCTGTCCATCATCCATCTTGCCTGAGATTGATACTAGAAGCGGGTGGATTATCAATGCTTGAGAAAGCTAATGAGAAAGCTTATGTGAGCGATAATATTACGCCACTGAAGGTCGCCTGTTCTTTGGGCAATAAGGAATCGGTAAATATATTACTGACATCAGGAAGTCGTATAACATCTGGCGCCCTGAGAGTGACTGACTATACCCGCATACCAGATCTGCTAACAATCCTGAAACAACGTAGACATGAATTGAAACAGCTTGCGTTGAAAAACTTAACAAGGACAGAAGCCGAGTCTATAGGGCTCCACAAGCACACTGTGTTAGACGTTAACGCTTTCAAGGTACAGAAACTACTGCAGAGTAGGGGACTCAATGTCCCTTTACCTCTACAAGTAGATGACGACATGCGGTGTCCTTCAGTCTACCACTTGAACTTTACCCATGGTCGTGTAGGTGCTTTCGAGATGCTGTGGGATCTTGGATTTCACGCGATCGATAATCTTGATGAATACCACAAATCATCAATTGCTGAGGCACTGTACTCATTTAGGGATTATAGTGCCGCGCGGTGGTTGATTGAGCATGGCGCTGATTATTGGACACCACTTCGTGCAGGGTACACACCGGCACATAGATTCTTCGACCGCCTGCCACTGGATAGCATCGGCGAAATAAACAAACCATTTGAACTGTCGGAGCTGCAAAAGTGGCTTTTGGAGAAGTTTCACCAAGTTCGTGTTGGCAACGCGTGCAACTGCCCGTGTTCTATTAGCGGATGCATACCGCTGTCGGGGCTGTTCAGATGGGACCGACTATGGGGCGAGCCACTCAGAGATCGTTCATGGTCCTACTTCAAATTATTCAAAGCATTTCGAGCTAGCTTGGAGGAAGAGGATCTTCTTCTCTTCATCAGGCGTATGACATTCGATGCCTTGGGGTTGACACATACTTGTCACTGCCCTGTTGGCTGGCGAGATCACAACGGATATGATCGCTCGACAGGGATGGCAATGAAGTATACTTTCGAAGAGATCGAAGAAATAAATTCAGAGCAAGGCACCTTACTAGATGTTTTTGCAGACCTAGTCAATGGCTTTGTACAAGTTGCATTCGAGGATCACGGCGGGATGCCTCTCATAGCTAGTGATCCGGATCGATTTTGGATTGAGCATTGGCTTCCCCGGATGGAGGAGACGCTTGAGACCTTAAATGACAATAAGCTTACACAAGAGGAGATCTCGGCGTCAGAAGCTATAGGCGTGGTATGGGGACCTCAGCCTGTTCAAACAATAGCGTGTGGAGATGAAGATGTCCTCGTCCGATATTCGCCTGAGTGGGTGATGAGGGAGATGGAGAAGATCATGAACGAGTGATTGAAAGACGAACCTTCATGTTGAAGCTACTTGCGCATACATTCGGCTTGAATATGAGATGGAAGAAAGCTTGTGATGCCACGGCCCGTATTCATTCCATCCAACACCTCCGCAACATCCCGTCGCCACGGACATGTGCCACACGCAAGCTGGTTCGACGCATATCGTCGCCTCAACTTGTTCTTCAGTATTGAAGACAACAGGAACGACGAAGAACATACTGTCGGATTTTGCATACAGTTTCTAACTCTATTGTGCGCGATCGTTATTACTACATAAGAAGGGGGGGTCAGCTTTGTTACCCCCTATATGGATCGCCATTTTATTTGGAGTTACGATGATGATTTTTTTTGTCTCTGTGCAGCAGTTACGTTTGACTGCAAATTCTCTGGAATAGTGACGGGAAGATTTAATCAGCTCCCACAAGTCCATGATACCTCCGCCCATACAATAAATGTTCACCCCAGTCACCCTTTCGAGATTCAATTCGCATCATCTTCAACGCTGAGCTCGCAATATATTCTTTACTTTACCCTTACAGACATTTACTCAATAATTACATAATAAATTCATCGTTCCAATTCATAATGATAATATTAGGGTAGGAGATGACTTGTCACACTTACGAAGTAGGATGAGCACATACTCATGACACGCCCCAGTTAGTCAAAACTTCCTGGAATGACTGCCGTTTTACCCAACTTCGCACACAACTCGCGGACACCCGCAGTACTAGTAGAGCGGAAGCAGCACCATCCATCATTATTAACACGTCATCGCAGCCAATTGACCTCGCTGGTGCGTATTTAGCTATACACACGTTCCTAGCTAATTATAGCTAGACAGCTGGCGCTCTAATCGCATTGCTAGCTCAATTGCAGTTTTGATATGGCTTTCACGTCTATCGTTGTGCTCTGCCGCGACGGCTTTGAAAAAGCTAAAGTAGCTCGAGCCTCGATTGTTGGATAAGGGGAGGTCGCGAGTCCTGCCTGTTGAACTTGCCTCTTTAAAATTCCGTAAATATTGCAGATTTACGAAACTCCCATCGTAAACCTACATATGCTGCAAGTGTGGGAAGCTTCAAGATACGATGTGTACGTTACAACCGCTCATGGCGGTTTTCATGTAGCCTACTGCTTCTCCTCTACAACATCGCGACTGCTACAAATCACTACGCAAGCTAGTCGAAGGCAGTGCTAAACTCTGTGGTTATGGCACACGTTGCTCCGAGCTTTTGCTGCAAGCTTTCGTTGCAAACCTATGTTGTGAGTGGTACAAAGCTTCGCCGGAACTTTATACTAAAATTTGTTCGAAGCTTCCGTTGGAACCAACGTTGCGGCTGTTGTTGCAAGCGCACTCGATAGTCTCTGTTGCTGGCTACTCTGAGCTTGCAACAATAGATGAAATTACTGTGCAAACTCGAAATGGTGGCTTGCCACACAGGCTCGCGACGACCTAGGACACTGTAGGATATCAAAACGATGATACCTACGATGTTGTGGCCCTAAGCACGGCCCAAAACTACCTCACACCCCGTGGAAGGCATCAAGAGGCGTGAGGTAATTCGTACTTAAGAATATGAAGTAAGATTGCACAATTAGTCAAGATACAGTTTCAGTGAAAGCTAATCGCGAGACATAAGCTTTATGAGAAAGCAACTTCCGCACCACATTAAATTTTAGGCCAACATCATGATTTGGACCTCCTTCGCCCGTAGAATAATGAGTCATTGATGGTCATATATAAAGAGAGAGGTAGGTGCTCATTAGGCCACCCCATAAGATACCCAGAACTTACCACTTCTCTCCGACAACCCATCCCAATCTCCTACACAGACACTTACAAGCATTGACCAACAATAACACGCACCATCGTATCATACCAAGCATACTTGGACAGCTATCTTCAAAGCCATCAGCTACATACCCATTCATTAGACATGGCACACACACAATCGTCGACTCGTCAGGGCGAAGCCAAGCCTGCTATCCCGCCCACAGGCACTGAGCAGTCAGCCAACAGAGCTCGAGGCGAGTCTTCTGAAAAGCACACCACAGCAGCTACCCTGTCTTTCTCTCCCGTGATGTTACCAGAAAACCCTTCAGTCCCAGAAGAAGAAGCTAGGCCTGTTATTCTCGCAGAGACTCAACAGCGGATTACACAGCCCAACAACAGGCTGCCGATAGTTCAATCTCCCATTCGCCCGGATTTGTTGAGCAGCCTCCTTCAACCAAAAATCCATAATCTCACGCGCGGCACCGAGATTAAAGGAAAGTATGAGAGGTTACAGAAAGATTTTGAGACAGCGAAGAGAAATTTTGACGATGTTTCTCACACTCAAGACAATGAAATCAAGAGCTCCAAACGCTTCAAGAAATCGGGACCTGACGACGCGGAGCAGCAGAAGAGGATCATCATCAAAGCCATAGACGCCAAGTGCGACGCCTACCTCGAAAGCCTAACAGCTATCCAAGACATTCTAGCCGAACTTTTGAGGCAACTAGCAAAAGACTATACCTCCGGCACGTTGACCTGCACCAAGGATGATTACGATAGTCAGTTCGAAGGCTTATCGAAGCACCTCTACGCAGTTGGTAGACGCATGCTAGTAACGCGGTCGGCTGGTTTTACTATCCGTGGTTCGATGGTTGATGCCATAATCGCCGGATCAGCTCCACTGCAACTCATACTGGATGGTGAAGTTGATAACCAAGAACTAGCTAGATGGGCCTATATCGAGCATATTATGTGTCGATTCACAACGCCCCCTTCAGCTACGTTCTCGTTACGGAACCAACCCCGAGATGAGGCTGCACAAAGGCGTTTCCGCACAGCAGTGTTCAAGGCATACGGCGCTGATTGGCAACCCCAGGATGGGCTGGACGAACCTATGATACCTATCTGGTGCGTGGTGAGCGGTTCCTTCTGGCCTTCGATCATGATGACTGCCGCCCGCATTGTGGGTTTTAATCTCGGAAAGGTAGCAGCAGATCACATCTTCGGCACACCAGACAAGACTCTAAAAGACGGGCATTTGATGAGCCCACAAAATGGTTTACCGATGCGGAAGGAGTACGCAGAAATGCTCGACAGAGGCGAAATCGTCTTTGAGGCGGTCGGCAATTCTGGAAAAGACTGGGAGATTGTCGTACTAGATGAAGGCCTACGGACAAAGGAAGCGGAGTCGACTATGGCAGCAGAGGGCATCGAGCAATCGTGGGTACCCACAGGGGTCGGACTTCTTGGTCGGGGCTCGCAAGACCTTGAATACCACAAGTACTGGTCGACACCCTCAGGCAAAGAACTTCATGGTCGGCGCTTGCGATTCTTCAACGATTTCCGACCATCAACACAGTATACCTACTTTACATACTGTCTCAACATCCTTCGTCGACAGAGACTTGAAGTGCCTGGTTGGTGGAACGATTCCCGTTTTCTCAACTCAAAAGCGCTTTGGGCAGGCTCGCACCAAAACTTGAGAAGATCCACTATGGCGACGATAGCGCAATTCATTGGACTTCTCGACGAAGCAGAAGCGAAAGCCATACAAAAGGCTTTCCCGGCCCCTGAGAACGACAGTGACGTAGACGTTGCTAGGCGGAACGATCTAGTTACCGCGGCAATGCTGGAGGGGTTGACAGGAGGCACCGATAAAAAAGACAGCAATGTTGATGGGACTGGGGACACTTTTTTGACTGAAGAGGAAGAGGAAGAGGACTATGAACTGTAACATACAGAAATAGATTGCAGTAGACAACAGTAGCATTGGCAGCAAAATCTTTGGCCTTTGAAGAACTATCAGCCGTGTTGTTGGTGCATTTGAAGACTGTGCGCATGGTGTCACGATGAAAGTAAAGAAATGAGAAGACAGCGTGATGATATAGCGCGCGTTGATTGGTCTAGTGAGCAGACTGCCTCTAAAAGGTAGGTGCTAAAGGGGCCGGTAGTGACGTAGGGCGAGGGGTAAATCGCCGTAGGCAACTATATAAATCTCATAGCTCAAGAAACCTATCGTATAGTACCTAGGTAGAGATTGGCCATTCATAGCTTCACTCGAGAACACGCGTAGACTAGAATTTAGGAAAAAAACTGATAGTTGTTTTTTTCGGAGACTACAGGAACCTTCTATTAGTCTTTGATCATACTGCAGATTTTCATACACTTGTATTGAGGGGTTGCCTGGAAGGGTGCATGAATGGTTTGTATGATCAACCCTAGGCATCTGGTCTTTATATTGGAGAGCAGATTTCCAGTTTTGAGATTAGCTTCACGGCGGTTCAATACTAAGTTGATATCTACCAACAATCGCAGCTCACTCAGAACTGAGCGGCATCATACATCGTTGGATACCTACACTGCTCTACTCCACCCAGCACTCATCATGTCTGCAATCACGCTCCAGCAGATAAAAGACGACCCGAACCGAAAGGACATATTCGGGGTCCTCAACGAGTACATACAACCCGATAGCACAACGTCCGCTTCCCAGGCCGCGAGCGCATTCACGCAGAGCGTCGAGTCTACAGACGAGGGGTTCTTCTGGGACTTCTGGTACGATGTCTTCGCCGCCGCGGAGCAGATCCCGCACGCCCACGCGGCGCAGGACAAGCTGGCCACGTTCGTGCGCGAGCTGACGCTGATGCCAGAGACGAGTGATAAAGTCTGGGGAGTAAGTGTTGTCTTCTTCTCATTTCTACCTGTCTATATCATCTCATCTATACCGTCTCACTCTCACTCTCACCTAGAGAGAGAGTGAGAAGACGTCTATATATACAATTGAAACAACTCTTCTTCACGCAGTAAACTAACACGTCTATCTACCTGTCCACAGTCCCGCGTCTGGACCGACCTCCCGCTCCTCGGCGCCTGCATCCGCGAGCACATGGACCGTCCGTTCGAGAGCGTCTCGGCCCACGTGTCCTTCCACGCCTTCGTCGCGCGTCTGCTGCACGCGGGCGTCTCGCCCTGGTCCGAGACCACGGCGATCTGGATGCTGCGCGAAGCGCTAGAAACAGAACGTGGCGAGCCCTCTCGAGAAGTACGCAACATCAAAAATCTCGATGAAGATCTCGCAGTTGCTGCCATGTACATCGAGTACGCGGGCGCTACGTTGGTGCAGTCCCTCGTCCTGCGGCCCGCGCCGCAGCCCGACGACGAGGCGCAGCGGCGGTCGCAGAGCGGGGGCAAGCTGTGGGGTGGTGGTGTTGACGGCGACAAGAGCAAGACCGGACTCAAGCCCGACCGCTGGACGTTCTGGGGTCAGCGCTTCCGCGCGCTCGGGGACGAGACTAAGGATAAGGAGGTCAAGGAGCTGGCTTTGCACGCGGCGAAATTGATCGAGGTCTGGACGCAGACGCGGCTGCCTAAGTAGTACCGGGTTGTGGCGGACGCTGAAAGATATTGTCAGATGATTGGGTTAGCGTATTGCTGGTAGTCTCTCGGCTCAATCTCACGTCGAACCAGGTTTGAGTGAGCCAATTGATTAAATCGCTCTCATCGGCTCGATTCAAAGTGGCTTAGATGCTGTGGTGCATGCGCCAAGGTCTCACGGCATGGGCTCAATGATACAGAGCGTTGGAGTTTGGCCTGGATTGACCGAGACGGGAATCATTTCGCCAAAGTCGTGATTACGTGTTTGTAACGATGCAGTTGGGTAGGAATGCGATACTATAAGGCAAGCAGCTTTGAAACGATATGGTAGAGCGATTATCTCGCTATCAAGAGCGTAAATTCGAATATCATTGATAGCATTTAATGTAGCTACAAAACACTGAACTGCGGGGAGTGTATCCTGGGTATCCTAAAAGAGCAACACAAAACTCCGCCGGTATGCGTATGGTACAATCGTTCAGCTACATTTTCATATAATCCTACTCCATTCCTGGATGAGGGTTGGGCTCTGCTCTGACCCGGGACGTGTTAATATAGCGCGCGCAGCTTCGAACCGAGCGTTATGTTTGTCGTCACACTCCGTCGTACTGTATAGATTATCGACAACTTCGAGAATGCTCAAACCCTGGGCATTCCGAGTATTCGGGTTGGCCCCAAGTTCTAGTAAGACACGCAAGGCGACCGTTTTACCGTACCGGGCGGCAAGGTGAAGAGCTGTCTCGCCATTTCTGTTGCGCAATTCAAGTTTTGCTCCGGCGTCTTTGACCAGTGCTCTGATCACGACTTCGCTTTCCTCCTTCTCAAATTTCGTCGCGTCGCCACTGTTAACGACGAAAGACATAAGAGGCGTGTTTCCTTGTTTATCGTAGTGATTGGCGTCGACTTTGGCATGAGTGAGACCAGCGATGAGGCTCCGACGCAGGGTGGAGGAAGCAGTCTGGGGTACTTCTATGTCTTCGTTATCGATATGTTTTCGCTTGTGTCCGTGAAGACCGGGTTTGAGGTCTTCGTTAGGATAATTCCTAGCGCCATGTTTTGGGGTACTAGGGCCGAGGTGAAAATCGGCCTCCGCGAGACAGTGGAATCCGTTCCGTCCTTGATAATCTTCAATTTGGGGGTTATGAGAATTATTATCAGTTGCGATGGCAGCATTGATGATTTTCATTAAATTCGCAGTGATTTGAATCTTATCATCGTCTGGTCCAGTCTGCGTGTCGATCATTGGGACTTGTCTTGCAAGATTCAATGGTGGAGGAGCTTCCATTTTGATTACTTGCGCTGTGGGGCTGCGGCTAGCTGGAGGCATGGTGGCTGATCGCGTATCCATGGGCTTTCTTCCAAAAGCATCCCGGCGATTTAAACGATTGACATTAGACGGCTGACCCGGGAACCGTGCAGAATTCGGCCTCTTCAGTCGTAGGATATGGAAGAAGCTACGGCCATAAACGTCGGTCGCGTAAAGGTCAAAGTCTATGGTCTGCAATGCAGCGAGGAGCTCATCCAATCTAGAGCCTTCCTGAAACCAAGAGTGGTGGAGGACGTGAAGAAACGTCTGGCCGGCCGTATTCGAGCCGTGGATTGGTAGTCTTGGCTCGCGCGCTCCACGTGATTCGCGTAGTACCTGGTCGACAAGATGAAACAGAAGCTCTTGAAAACTCTCCTGTGTAGCGAGGAAATGAAATATAGTATTCCCGAAATCATCAGTTGTCAAAAGAATTGGATCGGATAGGGTGGTAGGTGCACGCCATCCCAGAGACATTCCGGAAAGCCGGTCAGATATTACACACCAGCAGACACCACGTGCGTGGGCTGGATATTCAGCTGCACATTGTTCTCGGCGTGGGAATAGATCGGGGTCCATAAAATCGCCAGGCAGAGCGTGGGCCGCATTGAATTGGTCATTGATGGGGTCCGTGGGGGATTGAAACCCGGGTCCTTGGAAGAGGTTGGGTGTGACGCTGGGGCCATGTTGTGGATCGAAGTTTTTAGGGAATGTGTATCGCTTCAAGACTTTGACGGCTCGTTTCATCCTATCATATCCAAGAGCGGAAAGCTTTTCTTGTAATACACTTGTGATACTAATGTCCGTTGACGAGGTGAGACCGGTGTCTTGACGAGATCGGGTGAGCCGGCGCATGAGGCCGGGGAAGAAACGCGAAGAGGGTTCGTCGTTGGCCGTAGTAAAAGTGTTGAAGGTATTCGCGGCGGTAGGGGTATCTCGATAGGCGAAGGACGCGGCGTCTGGAAGTCGATAGTGTAGCTCGTCGCTTGAAGAATGGTACGACTGGGCAAGCGTGGTGCCTCCAATCGAGCCGTTTTCTGGGCCCGGTCCGCACGCGTAGCTGGGCTCAGCAGTTGTCCCGTTGACAGGTTGAGAAGGCGTAGTCTGTCGACGCTGTCTTCCGCGGAGACTATTTCGAAGGCCGCGGATGCGAGCCGCCTCCTCCTGGTCATCTTTCGGACGAATCCATCGCGGGTCGTTTCCCAGTACATTGTTTTTTACCTTGTTCGCTGCATCTTTTCTACAGTAAATAAACTAGTTAGAAGCGATATTCACCAGCACTGAGGGCAGAAGGCATGCGTACCCTGGCTTGAACTCGTCTTCCTCGAGCAATTCAAGAATCTTCACAAAGGGAAGCTTGGTGTAAACATAGAGTCGGACAAGTCGTCGCGTACGAGGCTCCGTCCACTCCTTAGGCCGACCACCTCTGTTCGTTGACGCGCTTGCTGTTGGTGATGCCGAGTCCATCCTGTCCCGCACAGCCTTTCACAGGAGAATCTCCGGACTCGGTCGGTGTCGGGACAGGTACTATAGACGGACGGTCAGTAGCGAGCTAGAGATGAAAATACTAGACGGCTCAAAATATTGTCGATTGGAATGAAGAAATAGTATAGCAGTGGCATAACAAACGACACCGCGGGCCAACAGAGTCAGAAAGGGTTTTGTAAGTCTATAGACGATGCATGAAACAGAGAGTGAGCCGGCTGAGCGCGATTGAGGGAACCCCTCGTCACTCGTCTCTCCAGCGCGCCAGCAGCCGTAGGGATGGGCAGGCACTGGCCCAGCCCACCCCAGCAGAGCGCGTTGACGATCATTGGTGCTGCCCTGTGGCTGCTTGGCTGCTCCCCCAGCTGGAGGAGTATGCGGGCGGTTACACTACTTTGGACGGTGATTACCTTGCGCACGACACGGGCCTAGAGTACCTGCCTCGTCTAAGTGGGAAGAGGTGCAGACGAGGTACCAAGGAAGGCAGATTGCAAGGGTATTGTTCCTCCCTGCGGCACCTGGCCAGGTCGGGACCCGTACCGCCCAAGCTAAGGATCCTTCGCCCGTTGTTGGGAGAATGTGTTTCTCACAATGGCAACCACCCGCGCCATGCAACTCATTCCCTTCTGGGCATTCGACGATGCCTAGGTATCTCGTGGATAGCGACAGCCTTGTGAGCGCACGTGTTTCCGCGTCTCTCGTGTGAATATGATGAGGATCAGCAATTATCTCTCGCACTGCGAGGAGTATGTGTCTTTAACTAAGCCTCCAGCAAAGCAAAGGCATATCTACTAGGTACACTAGACACACTGAGTAAGCCTATCGCCTGATGCCTTATTTCTGGAATAAGCCGACACCCGAGGGCTTTCTCGACATGCGCTGGTCTCTCTGCTTTCGTCGGACTCGATGAGCGTTTATTATGTGGTAACAATTCTGTATGATGCGTGTCTCTCCTCAAGTGTAATATCTGGCTTGCGCCTCAATTCCCTGGAGTTTTTGGCTGGTTCCATGAATGGGGGCATCGGAACTGGCTATCGGATCGGGGCCAGGGCTCGTGGCTGTGCCCCTAGAAATCCACATCGGGGGCATCGCCTAGGGGCTGGTGTGCTCTCGTGCAAGGACGTTGGTTGAGCTTAGCCAACAAGTCTCCAACCTGTATATAGTAGGTATGGTACCGTGCCCGCTTCCGTAGTATGACGCTGTACTTCGTGATCCGGGCCGGTTTCTACACTTTCAGATAGGTTGTTTCCTGGGAGAACCGCTCGTTGGATTTTGGGCTACACGGGTAGTGTAGATAGGGTGCCGACAATGTAGGTGCTCCGTAGGTGCCCCTTCTGTCACTCCCCAATACCACCCCACTTCCTTGCGCCAAGCATTCAAGGAGCATTCAAGGTTGTTTCTCATTGCACCAAACTCGTTTACTTAACCAAGTCATTGTCCCCGACGTCCTTAGGCAACATAGGGATCGGTCGTTATTGAGCACGAGTCGCTTCTTTCCTAGCCTAATCCTGTGGCTCAGTCGGAACATCGGCATAGAAACAGTCTTGCCATGAGATTTCACCAGTTTGGTGCTAACAGTATACTACCTGTCTGGGAGGCTCGCTCAGTTGCACGTGCACTGATGCCTGCCGATAAGGTGTCTACCCAGCGGGCACCTTACGTTCCTCGTCCCGTCGCCCGTCCTCGTCATTGTCCAGACCTCAGGACCCGCATGGCTGCCTTTTTTCTATGTTTCAGAATGCTACAATGTATTAGCTAATTCACCGGCTATTGTGGCTGTAACAATTCATTCATGGCTCTGGATCCGGCTTGTTTCCAATGGCCCTTTAAGTTTTCTCTGTAGAATCGTCCCAGCTGCGTTAGCATTTTTCTACTTCTGTCTGTTCGTGAAGGCTCGGAGAGCCCGCCACACGTAGGTAGATTTATCCATCTCGTCGTAGCATGCCTCTCTGCGATCCCATGCCCCCCCGTCATCTTCCGCCAACAAATTAGTCTGATTATGCTGATTACCACATCACGATCCTTGATATTGTCACTTGCTGTGATGTAACCTTGAGGCCCGGGGTTGGTGCCCAGGCATTACTCCGTATCTCAGTGATCTAGCTCACTCTTAGGACAGGACTGCCTATTACTTTGTCCATATTTGTGCTCAACCGGCCTCTGGCCTCGGGCCTCTAGTATAGTTGCCTGGACTGTTCTCATGGATGACGTCCTTAGGTTAAGGCGCCGCAGCTGTGCTTCCACAGCTAGTTCGAAATGATACTGTATCTTGTAAACACGGCCCCCTTTCAACTACCTAATCTACACCCTATGAAGCTCCCGGTGGTACCCCTCCTAACCGGAGGTGCAAGCAATGCCTGGGTGAAGGCCTATGACTCTTTTTTTCTACTTTTCACCCTGTCAATTGTTTGACGTGGCGGTTCGCGCACTTTTTCTAGATCGTCTTGTGTTTCTATTGAATTTGTATATAAACTTGGAGGCCGTCATCGTGAGCCAACTCGTAGAATTTCCTTCAGTACCCTTCCATCGTCAACACCAACACCCCCTTGAAGCATAAGCCTCCTTCACTGCTATATAACCGGTCTTCTTCGAGCATTGTATACTTTCTTAAAGTGACATATCTATATTCAAGCTTCGCGCAACAATCATCAAGCCCAGCCACAGAACATTGTGCTTCACATTGTCTCCCCATTGCTGCATACCTAGGTAGTCTTTGCACCAAGCAAAGCTATACTCATCTACGTTTGCTATCCGCCAACTTCAACACCAACAACCATGCCTAACGGACACACATATCATACTCCCAGGTTAGTCGCCTCGTGGCAACCTATACTAGAGCCTTGTAATGCTAACTACCCTCAGTTCCTCTACGAGGGCGGGCGCCTCATACACGCAGAACCCTCCAAGGCGAGATCCCTTGAGAGAGTATAGGTTATCGGACTACGATCGTCAGCCCGACCCCTCCAAAGGCTTCTATGTCAATGGGGCGCTAAGTCGTTCCGCCAACGGGATGCAGAAAACCATGACACAATGGGACAGGAGTTGGGACAAGGCCTCACGCAAATGATGGCGTAAATACATTTAGGGAACTTGAAGAGCTTCGGCGACCCTCTAATAGGCGCAGCGGCAGGATGATCTGACAAGGTGGGATGGGATAGATTGCTTGCTAGTCTTGGCCATGTACAATAAGCTGGAGTTTGGGCGTGATTGGACCGGGGAACACGGAACGAAGTAAGGGGGAACATCGATCAAATGGCACTTTGGTTTCTTCTCTTGTCAGACGCAGAGCTTATACCCACTCTAGAGCCCCGAAATCATTAGATGCATCAAATTGGAATTGTCCATTCGCTTCTCGCGGCTTGGGAACTTGGGAAAATCGGCCGGAGTGAGAGCCAGTTGAAATGTGTAACCGCGCATGCGCGTCTGCGTGACTCACGGGACGGCACAAGGGGCTCGTAACGCCTGCGATTCGACCCGCTTCCTGAACAAATGCCTTACCCAGCAGGCCATACAGGGCACGTCCCGGTTGACCTCGGCCACTTCCGGCTGCTGCACACTCTACCAATCACCGGTGTGCGTATCCAACCATCAGCGGTCTACCGTTGCGTTGGGCACTGACGAGATGGGAAATTGACCACGCATGCATGAACCGCGATAAATTATCTGATATTCCAGTAGCTGTATATCCACACAGCCATCTCTTTGCTCGTCCGGCATGTTTGGCATTTGTATGTTTCGTCCAACCACACCTTGCTCCTGCAGCCCCGGAACGGTTCCATACCATTCCCACGATCTGCTTGGAACTTCAATGTTTTGCCGGGCCCAACGATCATGTGATAGGATGTAAGGCTAAGTAAGTGCCTATCTCACCTGCAAGTGGCAAGCCACAGCGTACTTCCCGGATCCGAACGGAGCCGCATGGCAGGATTCTTAACCATGATCAAAAAACCCTATGAGAGCCATGCATTCACCTGCATTCAATTTAGCGCACGCTCAACCGGAATAATACAGGGCTGCCCCGTTGTGCTGTCTTGCCCGGCCGAGGCACATTGCTGGGGCGTCCGGAAGACAGAGCCGGACCCCCCCACGAAGCACACCCACGACAACCCAGGACTGACAAGCGTAGCGTAACTGCATGCAATGGCGCCGGGACAACAGCCGCCCACCGTCCCACAAGATTGGGAATTTCCAATCCCGGCAAAGTTGGGCGTTGGAAACCAATCCCGTCGCTCGCGGAACGAGCCGGCAAAGCCATGACGATTTGAGTACATAGGCATTGTAGGTATCGGGTAAGGGGTGACCTCTCATCAATGTACTGAATTGGGTTTGCTGCATTAGCTCTCAAAAGTGCAGATTCAACAGACAGTCACACACCGCCGTGTATTGAGCTAAGTTCATCGATTAAGCAGGGCATGGTGTTGTAGGTACGTCGAATGAACACTTGACAATATTGCCAAGGGCATGATGCCATGCCGTGAACTGAAAAAGGCATCGATTGCTCGAGAATGTAGGATAGGCACGTGTCCTGTCTAGGAAGAAAGTGCAAATCTGAAAGAACGATCGCCATCAATTCAGAATTGGAAGTTTGCGTAACTCGGCCTGTCCGATATTCCTAGTGTAACAAGTCAAGAGTAACCTGCCGGGTGTCTCCGTACAACGCATGGCTTCTGCCAATCGCCTTGAATGCCTCGTTTCTTTCGAATCTCAAAGCCCTGATAGTACAAGTATGGTATAAGCACGGTCTGCATAACGTGCAGAAAATTCGAGCTCTTCAAGAGCCTGCCCTAAATGTGGCACATGTGTGACAGACAGATCCTCTCTTCATAACTCCAGTCGAATCCAGTGGAAGTGCCGCGCGAGGCGGATGCGCTCTAGAGGTATTGTGACTGTTCAGGTAGCCTATCTAGTGCCGGTCCGGAAAGTCTCTATGTCAACACCAGTTTCTTCGCGTAAAAGATCGGAAAGCGAAGATCCATCCCGCAAATAGATCCAGTCGCCCATCGCCGTGTCCTGCTTCTGGTCCTGGCCCTCACTAATGACCACCCAGTCGTAACGCTTCGGGCCTGATGTTGGCGACGATAGCCAGATTTGTCGGTTGGGCGGCTGCTTGTTGATGACGTATGTTCCCAGATCGTTAATAGTGAGGTTCATGACACCCGACTAACATGGGATTGAGTGAGCATAGCAGTGAAGAGAGTGCAAGAAGCACGATGTAACATGGGGTACAACATACGCTGTATTCGACATCAATGTCGGTTCGGTCATCTTGCATCTTTTCGTACTCTGCAAGAAGATTTTCGATATATTCGTCGGCGAGTTCGTGGTATTCTCCGTCTGTGAGATCGGCCGGCTGGGCGGCCTTGAGATCAATGGAGGACGGAGGATTGGCAAGGCGCTGACTAGTAGAGAATTGGCATCGAGCAACCGGCCGAGCAGTAGCGTTGCCGGTCTGTGAGCTCGATACGCCAAATAATCTTGTACTAGTAAAAAATACACCTCGTGCGGGATTGCCGCGCACTGCCATTCTCGCTAGGCGAGGGATACTAGAACGGGCCATCGTGGACGATTGTCTAGAGATTGGCTGAGACTGAGGGATGTTTCGAAAGCTTGGAGAACTCTTCAGGTTTTAGCTAACTCATGCCCGAAAAAAAGGTTAGGCACTCCGTAGACTGATCGTTGTTCTACCGCCTACGAGCGAGGAGTTGGCTAGATGGTTGCTGCATTGGCGAAGCTACTCCAAGCTTCTTTCCTACCCACTGTCAAAGCCCAGTTTGGACAGCCCAGCCCACCTTGGAAGGGACGGCCCACATGCACGTTGGGCTGTATACTCCATACCGGATTATGGCATATTTTTCTAGCCAACACGGACGAATTAAGGTTCCACCGGGCCTGCCGCCAAGCTCATTTTGTAGGGACCCGTGTAGGTAAACCTAGCCACGCGCAGAATTGACATGGTGAAGGGCGTGGTGTAGTGCGAAATTAGAACCGACCGCCATCGGAAAACAACATTTCTTATATCTCTCGATTGGTAAGAGAGTCCGCTATGGATTCCTAAGATTTGAAATTGCCTCCATATATCAGTAATTGACTCATTTAACTGGGTAGTCTAGACATGTAGTGCAAATTTTGACAAGTTTGCTCAAAAGGCGTAATACTTGATTCCAGTCTGGCTATGATCATGAGATCTTAGATATATGCCAACTTAACTAGTCTGCTTGCCATACTCGACACGTAAATGAAGATACGAAGAATCGGGATGACCGAGGCTATGGGTAATTCGACACCGATCACGGATGACTACGGGAGTTTTCTACCTTGAATTGATGACGATTTCAGGGTCCATCGTTGGTATTTAGATTTGACATGACAAACCCCAATCGTGCAGTAGTATTATCCAATGACCCGAGCGGCAGGGCCCGGATCTTTCAGCGATCCTAGCGTGCTCCAAAGGAAACAACGGCATGAAGCAGGCAATCTGGTCCCTGCCGAGATGCTAAGAGCCGAGCTTCAATCGGGTGGAATCGTCAATCGTAGCCGCATAGCAATCCGATGAGCCGCAGTAGATTCCGGTCGTTTTCGTAGTCTGGGGTAATAGGGCTGTACCGGGCTCTAGCGGAGTGACTTTGCGTATACTTCATGGCCGGAGCTCATCCAATGTCTATCTGCGATCTCCTGACACTCACGACTTCGTGATCATGCTGATTCTTTCGATGACGGTCTTTGAGCGATTTTTCTCGCAACAAGCTGCGAGCAATGCCTGAAGAGAGATTAATAATACGGGTAGGTCACATCGATATCCCGCTAGCCGGTCCTCGGCGGAACGTATAGAATTTGTTATGGCACTGTACAGGCTCTGTTCTGAAGCTAGGCGTTCCCATGAAGATACTTATCGTAGCAGAAAGTCCGAAGTCTGACCGCTTAGTAACTTGGTGTGGCCTTCCATATTTCTTGTATGTGTTCTTGGTGAATTTGGCCGAGAAGAAGGGACAACTATGTGGATCAGAATGGCAAGAGAGATTTCGAGCCCTCGTGCTCAATCCAAAGCATTCCGATTCATCTTCAAATAACCGGGAGTTACAAACGGGGCTTCAACGGGCCATGTACCTCGCAGGTATCGTTGCATCACGACGTACAGTGAGGACTGGTGGGATCTGGCGCCCACGGAGGCGGATGGAGGGGCAATGCTTCGCGCCAGGAAGCAGGACCACGGTGCAGAACGGACCTGCCCCACCCTCACGCCGCATCTAGAGAGGCAATTTCAGTAACATTCTAGCATGCTGAGGGACTAAAGCCATAGTAGGCTTAGCGCGGGCGACTCCAGCAGCATAGCTCGCAGTCGGCCAGGCCCAGGAGCGCTACTAGCACCGCGCTGTAGCGGATTATGTCGCTCATATCATCATCACCCCTCCAACAAATCATTGCTGCCCCTCGTACCACGGCTGCGCGCCGTGCATCGCTCCTGCTCTCCTCTCTGAGTATTTATTCTTTTACACTTCCTAGCCCGCCCTTAATCTCTCACCTTGTTTCTTCAACTCTCTCAAAGCAAAGCAATCCATTCATCTGCACCGACGAGCTGCAGTCCGGAACACAACCAAACGCTACATCCAGGTAAGTGCTTCCCCAACAGCAGCTCTACTTCCAACCCCGCCATGGTATCAGAAAATTTCATGCAACGGACCCAGTCTATAACCCCTCCAAGCCTCACATTTGCATAACACAAACATAAACGTGTGCACCCGGATGGCCTGAGCCAAAGCAGAAAGCGCTTACGAAGAGCTCCTTGCGTCTGTCGATTGGCCCGAGCCGAAGCATAAGGCCATACTGACTAGACTGCTTGCCCCAAGCTCACGCAACCCCTCCTCTCAGCTGTTGGTCTTGGCTATCGCAAACCGGCTCCGTCCTCCGAGCCGTTGCCCCTCCAGGCTGGTCCTTGAATACCTAGCTTAATCCTCCCACCTCTTTTATCTCATCCCTCTGACTTACGCTTTCACCATTCTTTCGCTGTCATCTTTCCCTATAAACTCACCCATTTCTACCATTAACACAATTCTCCTTGACAGATTAGAAAAATCTTCACACAACGTCATAATGGCCGTCAAAGTTGGCATCAATGGTTTTGGCCGTATCGGCCGCATTGTCTTCCGCAACGCTGTCGAGCACCCGGACATTGAGATTGTTGCCGTCAACGATCCCTTCATCGAGCCGAAGTACGCCGAGTACATGCTCAAGTACGACTCCACACACGGCCTTTTCAAGGGCACCGTCTCCGTCGATGGCAGCGATCTCGTTGTCGACGGCAAGAAGGTCAAATTCTACTCTGAGCGTGATCCCGCTGCTATCCCCTGGAAGGATACTGGCGTCGAGTACGTTGTTGAGTCGACCGGTGTTTTCACCACCACCGACAAGGCCAAGGCTCACTTGGTCGGTGGCGCCAAGAAGGTCGTCATCTCGGCCCCTTCGGCCGATGCCCCTATGTACGTCATGGGTGTAAACGAAAAGACCTACGACGGCAAGGCCGATGTCATCTCCAACGCCTCTTGCACAACTAACTGCCTGGCTCCTCTCGCCAAGGTCATTCACGACAAGTACACCATCGTTGAGGGTCTCATGACCACTATCCACTCCTACACTGCTACCCAGAAGACAGTCGACGGTCCTTCCGGCAAGGACTGGAGAGGTGGCCGTGCTGCCGCCCAAAACATCATCCCCAGCAGCACTGGTGCCGCCAAGGCCGTCGGCAAGGTCATTCCCGACCTCAATGGCAAGCTCACCGGCATGTCGATGCGTGTGCCCACGTCCAACGTCTCGGTTGTCGACTTGACTTGCCGCATTGAGAAGGGTGCCTCCTACGACGAGATCAAGGAGACCATCAAGGCTGCTGCCGCTGGTGAACTCAAGGGTAAGCTTCCGATACCAACGCATTGCTAATCATGTGAAACTAGCTAACACAATCTTTCTGTAGGCATTCTTGCTTACACCGAGGACGACATCGTCTCCTCAGACATGAATGGCAACACCAACTCTTCCATCTTTGACGCCAAGGCCGGTATCTCCCTGAACAAGAACTTCGTCAAGCTCGTCTCATGGTACGACAACGAGTGGGGCTACAGCCGGCGTGTGCTTGATCTCCTCGCCTACATCGCGAAGGTCGATGCCGGAAAGTGACTTTCTAAATTGTAATAACCGACGGAAACGTTCTGTCGTTTTCATTTGTGCCTGTGTTTTAGGGATATTTCATTATTGCGTTGCTATAGAGAAAACTAGTTAATCCGGCCTCTGGAGGGATGTCGGGCATAAGTGTGGATTACGCGGCGTCGAGAAACATCGAATCAGACTAGGTAGTCAACAAGAGCCAGTATGAATTGATGATAATGGAATCGAACAGTCCCATGCTTTCGTATGCGCTCTGCTTTTTGCTATCAATAGTGACGAAATGGAATGCTTGTACATGAATGGAACGTGTATCTCATCTTTGGATGCATTTACGACGAGTTTATTACCAAAGAGCAGCAAGAAGTCTCGCATTGTCGCATCAAGCCGGTTGAACACAGAATGGCTAAAAGACTGGGATTGATGAGCTAATTCCAGATAGCACGCTACTATGATTACACGCATAGGCCTCTCTTCTCTATTCGTAAAATGCCGATTAAGTGGTCTGCTCGGCTACTTCATCCTGGCCGGGAATAAGGTATGATTTGGCCCATTATTGGTTTTTCGTATCCATAGAACGCCAGAACACAAAGTACGTAACGCCGTGATCCTACATCCCTCGTCGCCTTGCTCTATATGCCGTGCATATCTATTTCGGTTGGTATTGTATAGTTTAATCCGCCTTCAGATCAGCTGATCTCCATAGCGTCGCCGTCCTGTCCGTTTGTCACGGCGAAGTCGACGACGCCGTCGTTGCCGATCAGCCGCTTTTCGGACTGCGTGACGAAGGCGACGCTGCGGGTGGGGTCGTAGAAGAGCTTGAAGGACCGCTGGACGTCGTCGACGGTGACCTGGCGGCCCCTGCGCTTCGCGCACACGAGCTGCGACGTCGCGATGAGATTCGATGCGTACCGGAGGCCGGCTTCTTGGCCGATCTTGGTGAGCAGGGCGAGCGCGTCTGCCGAGACGTCGACTTCTTCCTCTTGCGCACGGATACCTAGGATCTGCTGGATCTCTTCGGGGCCGTAGGTCTTCGTCTGGATGATGACGACACGGTCGAGGAAGTCGAGCGGTAAGCCGTGGGGGCTACGGTAATCGGTGCCCCGAATCTTGGAATTGCCTCTGTTGCTCGCCATGATGACCACGGGGGCCAGGTCGTCCTCGAGCGCGCGGTTGATGTAGCTGAAACATTCTATGTCTAGCATATGAACCTCGTCGATGAAAAGTACGCCAGGTACTATTTCGGCTTTGCCCTCTTCCTTCCACTCTGCAACCTTCGTGTCGATCTGGTCTCGGATCTCGCTTCGGATCTCGCCGGTATCACCGCTGAAGAGGGCTAGGAAACCTTGCGTGCGTGAGTTGATGACGTCGATCTCGTGGAGCGTGACGGTGTGAACGACTTCTTTCCGCTTCTGTAGCTCGCCATCGGGGCACTGGAGGAACTTGGTGTCGACACCCATGGCGTCGTAATCGCGACTACGCGCGTAGCTGCGCCCCAATTTAATGATCTTGCCGCTGCTCTTGTCAATGCTGATTATGTCACCGGCCATGACGCGCTCCTTAGTCATTGCGTCTATCATCTTGGATCCCATATCATAAACAGCCTCCATGTCCGTCGTCTTGATCGTGAGCTTGCCCTGCTTCGCGCCTCCCGTTACACTCCGGTCAATCTGGATTTCGACGACTTCGCCTTCCATCATCTCGGACTCTTCCTTGATACGGACGCCTATCGACTTGCGGAACGCTTGCGTAAGGGCTTCGGTTTTGGACATTTCGAGGGAGAAGATTTCGGATGACGCGAGGCTGGTGAATGGGACGTCGGGACCAAGCGACTGGGCCATGCCCATTGCTATGGCAGTCTTGCCGGTGCTGAGACATTATCCAATTAGTTTATTTGTCTATCGCTACAGGGTCGCGATCGTGTAGGGAGTGTGGTATCGTACCTAGGTGGGCCGGCGATCAACACCGCCTTTCCGGCTATCTTACCAGCCTTGATCATCTCTAATATGACGGCGGCAGCTTTCCGAGCCTTCTCCTGGCCAACCAGGCCTTGTGAGGAAGCGCGGGGTTCTAACGAGTCGGCATCGACACCGAGGCCTCTGATATGGGAGTGGGCTGCGATCAGGTTCAAGCCTCGCAGCTCCTTCGTCTCGCCAACGGTGACGACGGGCTGGTGTCAGAGCTACCAGTAAGCGCAGCTCTCATAAATATATTTCACTTGGAAAAACAAACTTACAGCAGCCATCTTGATTTATTGCGGAGAATTGAAATCGGCCGGAAATTTCGGATGGGGTATAGATGATTCAATTCCCCTGCGTCGCGATCCGAGGAGATGATGGTTATTGAACGTGCAGAAACACGACATAAAATTATTGGTCCCGCGGCGTGTGTAGGTACCCACGGCTGATGCAAAGCTCAGATCGCGACGAGGTGTGGCGTTTCTATATTTCTTCATGGCTGTGTAGATAAGGAAAATGCTAGAATTGTGGCTAGGCAGAGGAGATTGCCGTACGGGGTACGCAGGCCTACTCCGCGCCTGTGTAACCTCCTGTCCCCGCAGATACCTGCATTATGGTCGCACCTGATGATACTACTAAGAAGATCCTTATCTATGCATGCCCCAATGATATCACCATGATTAGCAGACCAATACGCATTTCTGCCTGAAAATCACATACTAATAGTACCTAGTATGTATGCATACAATCAGAATACCCGCCAAGACTTATAACGTCTTGTCTAAAGCAGTAGCGGGAGCTGACCCTCTAGCTAAGGTCTTTGAATGGAAAAATCAAGTTGGCCAGGAAGAAAATTACGGTACTTACTCCGTAGCTTTGTGGGAAAACGCTGTTGAAGATAGAGGTGCAAAATCCGTATTTTCGGCTCATACAAAGAGTAGTATATTTACCGTTTAAATCAACCAGCGGCTGGCCTTGTACATAGTTGTAAATTAGATTGGCTCGTGCCTAGAACTGTACCTTTACTGTTTGATCTTTCAATGCTTAATAATTTTGGAGCGGTGAGTTCGTGATTCTGATACGAATCTAGGGTTGAGTCAATTAGCACGTTCGGTACTTCGTAAAATGGACGGCTACCTACGGAGTAACAATTCCCTTAAATCGCACAGACCACTGCATGCTGCTTGCTCGCAAGATTCATCTGAGGTAGCCCATCCTAGTATGCGTAGCAATGAATTCTTGCATTCTGAAGGTGTAACCGATATTGGCTCTAACCGTGACACACGTGCACTCCGTACTTACTGAAGGATTTCATCCAATAGTTTGCGTCTTACACGCGATGGGCTGTGATCTCGACCCCCACCCCACGAGTTCCAGCTTACGAAACCCCTGTCTGCCTACCTGTAGCTGGGGCTCACATGTTCCTCTCACTTCTTGCTCTGTCATAATATAGGCTGCCTCATTGGCGAATTCGATGCGACCTGTTATTTTTTCTTGAACCCGGAGGAGCATATGGACCAATGTGAAAGCATTCGCCTAAAGATCTGTAATGCTAAGTAGTTATAGTCCAATATATACACAGTGCCTGCAGCATACTATAATGATACCTCAGCTGCATTGGTAGTCTGCATGTAAGGTAACTTAACCATGTCCTCCTGTACATAAGTGTAGGTATCTGCCGATACGCGTCTCCTCATCCGCAGGGGCAGCCCAGCATTCAACCGACCGTGTCTGACACGTGCGGACGCAACAAGCTGCCCAGATAGACTGTGGCCAACTGCTACCAACCCGGTGAATCCAGCTGCTGGCTGTAGCGGTCCGGTTAGAAGGTACAGTACCTGCGTAATGCCTGCTCGATTGACGTTCCATGTTGCCAGCCTATGACTCCCCAGCGGAAGATCAGCACCTGTCTGTCGGTAGGTAAGTACTACCTACTGTACCATGCGGTCGTCATTAAGACTGCAAGTGATTCTTCTATTCTATTTTTTTTTTCTAATTTGCGAGCGCATAAATGCAGCCAAAACGGGACAAGCCAACCCACTTCCAACACTACTAGGGTCTCGGATCAGAACCCGGACTGTCCAACCCACTCAGCTCTACCTATCTCCATCGTCTGGTTGGGCATAAGTAAACAATTTCTCCTTCGTCCTAAGTCCACTCGTACTACTCTTCCCTCCTTCACTATCTCTGCTCTCCTCTATACCAATTCACCGAGTTCGGAGTACCAATTCAACCGTGCCCGCGCCGGTTTCATTTCCCCTTACCGTCTCTTTAACTGCTACCGGTAGGTCGCAGCTCCGCACGGGCCCACTGGATTCTGGAAAAATCGGGCCATGCAACTCGACGGTGTTGGTAAAATACAAGATTCTTTGTAGTGTATTTTAGAGGAGCATTCGGGTCTGTGTTGCAGACAGGAACTCTCACGCAGCAGCGCAAAGCGCTGTTATCAGCGGCCCAATCCCAGGGCGCGCCACGATGGCCTCTCACCGGGCCATACCTGGTCCCTATGCCGACGAACGTCGTCATTCGGGTAACCGTTATGAATCGTATCGGCCAGACGGGGCACGGCCGCCCCGTCGCGATTACCGTCGAGACAATGAACCACCGCCGAGACCCTTTCCCATTGATACCAACGTGAGAATTCCAGAGGGCCCGCGGAGTATGTCCACTATGTCCCCGGCAAGTGCTCTTGACAAGCCGCCCGACGACTTACACTTCAGACGTATGAGTACCGGTAAGTGTCATCTATTAGCAATCGTCCTTGCATGATTTGGTTGTCAATTCCTCTGTGCCTTAACGTATAGGTCGCAAATGAGTGCTAGTCGCGAGAAATGCGGAGGTACTAGTCAGAATCAGGAATCAGGTTTTACAGCAATCTGCAATAAAAAGCCCAGACGCCTGATACTGACCAGTACTTCCGTAAAACGACTGCTAACCATAAATTTCTAACGTTGTCTGTCTTATTATTAGCAAGATTTTGTTCAATTAAATGTCATGCGTGTACCACTGAATGATTACAATCTGCTGACTTTATTAGCTCTGGAAAAAACTATTACCACGACTAGCGTTGCTCCTGATCCATCGGTATCAGCGGTACCTCAGGCCAAAAATGCCGAACTGCAAGAAGCTTTCGCCAACGCGTATAGGTGGGCAGAGAAGTGGAATGAGCGCCTGCTCGTCAAAATGCGTAAGAAAAAGGCAGCCCAAGAATTCGATCAGCGACGCGTTAAAAAGGCGAAGACCACGAACAAAGCTGCTCAATACCCGCCTTACGATGGGTTATGTGAGAAGTTCGAGAATGTGGATCGTGATCTCGACGAGGATTTCAAAGTTGTGGAGGATGACTATCGTCGCGAGCTCGAACAACTTGTTGCCCGTTTTACGACCGCTGCAAAACCGGATGCCAGTGGTCCTCAAAGCCCAGCAGTGTCAGCCTTGGAAAAGAGAGTAGAGCAAGTCTCTCAGCTGCTGACAAAACAATCAGAGCAAATCCAAAGCCTTCTTAAGGATAATAAAGATTCACGCAAATCGGTCATCGCCATGGAAACAAGCCAGGAAAGCCTGAAGGCAAATTATGATGCTCTCAAGTCGGACTATGATAAATTAGTCTCTAAACAACAAGATATGGACAATGAAAACAAGGGCCTGAAAAACCAGTTGGAGACTCTCCGGTCCGACAATGAAAAGGCCGAAAAGAAATCCAATGAACGAATAACGAACGTTGAATCTAAGTTCGACGATCTCCAGGAATTCGATGGCATCAAAGACAAGCTCGAAGGGCTAGACTCGGTTACCTTGGACGACATCTGCACGGCTTGGATGCAAGAAGAAGATAGCTTGGAAAGTCTATATAAGCTATTTAAGGGGTATCGCAAGCAATATAAGGATGACTCGTCGATAGACGATATCATTCGACGTTTCAACGAACCCTTACCTCCACCAGCTGATCCCCCCAAACCAAGTACGGAGACGGAGACGCCTCCACCGGCCCAGAAATTGGAAGAAATTGTCAAGGATTCGATTATGACATCGATTACAGAGAGAGATGAGATTATCGGCGAATTTCTCGATGGACTTGTGGTACGCGTCAACGAGTTGGAGCAGAGATCACTGAAAATTCCGGGCCTCGAGGCTCATATTCAAGATCTTGAGCAATGGAAAGCTACGCGCCCTAGTTCTGTCGACCCAAGCCGGGATCCAACCCTTGTTGAGCGCGTGGCACGCCTCGAAGAGCAAAATCTTCGCCAGCAGATTGACCAAATCAGCCATATTCTTGGTGATTTGAGCCAGAAATTCGAAGCATTCAAAAGCCGTGTTGACCAATCTCCAGACCGCGAGCTGTTGGATGCTTTACACAATGCCGTGAAAGATCTGCAGCGTAAGTTACCTGCTATGGACCTTGCCGTTTCCACACTCGATTCCCAGTTTCAAAACCTTAGCACAAAACAGATGGCAGAGGATATTGTGCGGTTGACAAACCCGGTGATAGAGCAGAGACTTGGAAAGCTAGAAGGTCGGACCGGCCAGCTAGAATCCAAGACAAATTCGAGCGACCGGGTCATCAACGAGCATGCATCACAATTAAACTCTATCAGTACCTTGCTTCGTACGAGATCCCCTGGCGAGAAACGAACTGCTTCTCCTAACCATCTCGACGAGCCTAGCAAGAAGCGAAGGCTGGAGGCCAATGGCCGACGCCTCAGCCCATTGCAACAGGAACAGAGGAACCGCTAAGTCCGGCACTGGACATGTTGGTGGCTCGTCTGGGTGAAATTAATCAACTGTCTCGATGTAAAACTACTACACTTACGCGAATGAGGGGACTTCTTGGCTCTGTACATGATCACGTTTTCTTTTTTTTTTTCTTTCTTAAGGACGGCGCAGGAGGTGGAATCGTCTTTACCGGAGAGGGTTCTCTCGCCCGGGCTGTTTTCGCGTGGATATACCCCTTTCGCTCTATCATGAGCGGTTCTCCAGCTACGAAAGCTGCCGTCGGTGGAGGCGTTTGGTTAAGAGATTCGGGTCAGATTCCGATTTCGGAACGTGCCGGGGCTTCCTGACACGAAGGGGAGATTGAGTCACACTGTAATGTGTACCACTCCAACTCCTCGATTATTACGTTATGTATGTACCGATGCTACATATGAGAAAAAGAGCCTATGATCTGTTCTATGGACTGGATAGGCTGGTACCCACGAGACCGCCGGGCCTCGACTACTTGGCCGGCTCTATGAACCTCGCCGACATGCGTAGGGAGTTGTAAGGAAAGAGAAAAACATTTGCCTATTGCGACGGCAGAGTGACGGCGAAAGGACTGACTTGCTCGAAGTTGAAATCCATCGACTGGGAGGTGCACTGCCGACTATAGCACTCTTTTACCATGAGATGGTGCTGTGAATCTCATACATCCCCGGCGTGGCGTTGGTCTATACTAAAAAGGAGTGCGCGCAGTATGAAGACTTGCTGGCCCCCTTATAGGGCACTCTCGGCCACGCAGGCAGAGGACACCTCTCTGGCCAACCCCTTCGGCAACCAACCCTCGCTGGTCAAGAAAGGTCGGAGATCCGCTAAGGCCGGTTTGGCCAAAGCAAGATGATGTCAAAACCCACGCCTCAGTTACAGGCTCCACCAGCTCGTCGAAGGTCGGGGCAGGCTCGTCATCCGTGGATGGTGGAGCTAACGCCGTGGAACTTGAGCACGCGAACACTCAATAAATACTCGCTCGGATACTGGTGAACAGTCAGACAACAACAAGGCGGAAGTTAGCCCGAACGCTGGCAAAGCTCGACGACAAACAATTTCTATCGCAAAATGCGGGGACTAAGGCTTGATGTGGTGGAAATTTTCTTGCGGTTTCCAACCAAGATACATGTTGGACCAGCCGGTGGAAGAAACATTACGAAGGGGGTGGTTTTCTAATCGCGGCCGGGAGATGTTTTAGCCCTCCACCGCGAAGTTTCTGCAGGAAAGAGGAGCGCGCTGCCCATAAACAGGCTGCGTACGATCAACTACTTCGACGGCCACAAAAGGTGCCAAAGGGTCAGCTCCGATAATGATCTGACAATGCCACGGAAGTTCACAGTAGACGTTACCCGCCCTCAAACTTGGTCTCTCTATACAAGGAATCGGACAATATTTGTTGGGCATGACAGTGGGCAGCTACGTGCGGGCGTACTACCAGACCTCGGTTAGAGGCTCATGCTCTCCTTAATATATCCTACCAAACGATCTCCACGTGCCCGCTGCGGCGCTGCCTGTGAAGTAAATAGGTAGATATGAGAAGAAAAAAGCCTATGAGCAGGCATAGTTCAAATGTTCCGGTTAAGTTCTCAATGCGAGGTTTACCCCTTACTGAATGATTGTGACATCAAAGTGTTATAAAAATGGCTGTTCCGAGCCTGGATGATTGCTATGGAAAAATTCCAGCCGAGCATCCAAAGGGATGCTACAAGTACGGACTTAAAATAGTAATACGTGGAATGAATAACGCCGGGATATAAGAGCTGCGCATATCATCGATTCACTGAAGTTGGTGGTTTTGTGAAATCTTTACGTCCAAAACCAACTATAGTAACTACGGGTTTAGGAAGAGCCTAGATACTAGTCCAATTGAAGACGAAAACAGTATTGGCCGAGCGATTTCATATTTAGTCGAAGCCCCTGTGCTTCTTTACCTTATCCCTTCCTTTTCTCTATATTTTGCCGGGCTACCTTAATACGCAGTATTCGCTCTATCCGATTTTGAAAGCCATTGTACCTTCGCCCAGGTCCCGAAACTGCATTACGCTATGCAGTAGACGCCCAGAACCACTCTATATGTATGTATATTCGTAACTTCTTATGCGCGCAAGAAATCATAACAGTTTCAGCCCGCCCGTGATCTGGTCTACGAGGCTCTTGGGCGCGGGCCCGACGCCGAGCACCGTCAGACTGCCCGGGTCGATCTGCGTCCGGCCGGCGTCCTGGATGACCTCGGCGACGACCCCCAATTCGCGGGCCTTGCCCATCAGCGTGAGCAGCTCGTCTTGCGACTTCACCTGCACGGCGATCTTGGCCTGGCCGAGCCGCTCCCAGCGCTGTAGGATCTTGGCCTCGGGCGATGTAGGATGCCGGGAAGCGGTCCGGCTCATGGTCTTGTAGCAGGCGAGAGTGGCGTGCGAGCATTGGGCTGCTATTTTGCCTGGGAGATGAGAAGAATTAGTATTTGGTTACGAGATTCGGTGTGAAAAATTTGTGTGTGAAGTGTAAAAAAAAGGGGCGAAGCGTCCGTACCTTTCGTCATGCCCAGATCCGTCCTCACCACGAGCACCAGCTTGCACTCCTCGTTGGGATTGCCGCCGGGATTTACAGCGGTTTGCCTTGGGTGTGCAGCCTCTGCCTCCCGCTTTGCACTCCTCGAGTCTGCCCCGTCTCCCTTCGGTTCCTCGCCAGCCTCTACCCCTTTCTCGCCTTGCCTTTTCTTGCTCTTCTTCTTGTCCTTTTGACTGCCATCATCGCCATCGGCTACCCGCAGACCCTGCCGCCGGTCCGCCTCCGCACCGTTCGTCCAGTTCGGCGCATGGTCGAGAATGGTGTCGCCCTCGTCGACATCGGACGCGTCGCTCTCCACGGGGTCGTTCAGCTGCTGCTGCCGCGCAGACTTGAGGGAGGGCGGGATGATGTACCCCCGTATGGAATAGATGCCGAGCCCGAAGCCTGAGAAGAAGGCTACGAGGGAGGTGGCGACTATCACCGTGGAGAGGTTGGCTGGCTCGGCCATGTGGTGTGGGCTGTGCTGTGCTGTAATTATGGTGGTGCTGCTGTGTGTTGGCGGGCGGGCTGTATTTGGGCGATGATATGTGGCGGTGCGTCAGAAAAGAAAGGGTCCTGCCTATGTGTAGTTCAAGGTTGTTTCCAAAGTAGGTAGTCTGTAGATTTTTTTACAAGTTCTGCGCGGAGGTATCCAATTCATGGAAATGGTCCAAGCGCACTATGTGGCTCAGTAAGAGGTATTAGCGGGAGAACTTGAGCACTGTCAATGTCTGGATCTTTTGATCTGTCGTCGTGCTCTTGAAACATTCTACAGCTTCTGAAGCACTTGCCTTGTAATTAAGCTTTAGGTACCCTGCCGACGTTACTACCGTAGAGTCAGGTCTTACCGGTTCCAGTCTAGCCCCACGCATCACGTCAGTACGACTAACAAGTGTCTCGAAAAGCGCATAGGTATGTGAGGCACTCAGATAAGGTGCTTGCATCTCGTACATGCGCTGCATGTAGACGTGGGGGTTGCCATTCCGGACTGGTGGTTTATCTACCGCAGCTGTGGTTACACAATAGACGATTAAAAGCTCTCATGTTGTTGTCTTGTAGATATTATCTACGAGTACGGAGTATGTCTTTATATAACTAACGCGGCTAGATAGGGATACTTAGCCATTTCTAGTCGCAATTCAGGAAGTTACTAAACCCCGGCCGCTATTTAGGTTCGTCCCTGCTTCCTCACCTGTATGCGTAGGTCGTGTCTTACTTGAAAACTGGCGCATGGAAACTTTTAGCGTCAAATGCAAATGCAGCCCCGAAGCGCGCCAGCTGGTGGTGTTTCTTTTGTGCCTCGCTCGGAGACTTGGCACCAGCTGGCGGTAGCGCTACAACGCGATTTGCTGAGCTGTAACTGCCGCCAAGGAAGCACTAGAGAGCCCGTGGAACAAATGGCACGCTTCTTGGCAACTGTGTGTGGCCGCTCCCCTCCCCATCTACCATGCCCCGTCCTTTTTCTCTTGCACCCCGACAACTGCGACCAAACCAGGCCCCCGACCGCTGCGCTGCGCTGTGCTGTTCCCGCAAGACCTCCAATTCTTCTAGGTTAGCAGACCTTAGCACACAGCTATAGTCCCTGAACCAAACTGCTGTTTTTCGGGGCCGGCAATGACCAAACCCCTGCATCAGTTGATCTCTAGCCCATGCTGCCGCCCATGCTAAGCAGCGTCTATATCGGGTCTACCGCCCTGCCTCTCGTTCCATAACCCATCACAACCCGTAGCCCAGACTAAACCACGCGCTGATCCCGCCCATCGCCTGCACCAGCACGACATATTTCGCCTATCGAACTACATACAGTACCTAAACCCGACTTTACCTGACATACACCACATACACTACCTACCTACATACATCACCGCACTTCATTCACTTACTCACTTACTCACTTATTTGCATTATACTGCACTTCTCACACACCTGCACTTTCTGCACCTCTGCACTTCTGCACCTCCTGCGCCGGCTGCACGCTGAACCGACCGTAGTCGAGACGACCTGCTGCCGAACGCCTCGGCAGCCCGCATGCAACCACCCGTCGAACCACAGTTCGCTGTGTGTCTACCGAGTCTGCGCGCCTCGCAGCACGCCAGAGCCCGACCCAGTCCCAGTCCCAGTCCCAGACCGGGAAGAGCCTCTCGTGCCAACCGTGGGCCTGGGTTGGCGTCGGATTTCGCGACCAAGTTCACTCGCTCACTGCCTGGTTCCGTCCCCGACTGCGTCGACATTACCCGGCACATCGCAGCATAGGCAGCATCTGTGTGCTGTGTGTTGGCAGCGGTCTGTTTTGTGGCTGTCCTTGTCCGACACCATCGTTCCTGTCACAGTCACCGCTCCCTCGACGCTTGAGATACCATACCCCGGGTTTTCTCCGCGTTCTCGACTTGCGCGCGCGATCCTACATCCTTCGTGTTATACACGACCGGCCCGCCAGCTCGGTTTCAGCCAATCGTCCCTTGCTTGTTCGACGCCTTCTCGTGCCCTCTCGTGCCGCCCCGCCCTCCCTTGCTGAACGCTTGCGCAACCTGGTGGGAGATGCGCCGGGGCGATTGGCACGCCGGTTCCTTGGAGGCTGGATAAGACCGAAAAAAACAAAAAGACACTGCAAGCGACGACACCGGCCCGTGATTTGACGGTCTGCTGTTGCTCCTGTTATCACCGTTGGGTGTGTCTATTTCTCAGCGAGTAAGTGCTTTATCTGTCCCGAATCTTCGCGTTCGCATCTCTCCCCAGCGCCGCTTCCCGTCTATCATCCCAATTGCCCGAAGTGCGGTCCAGACAGCGCTGCTCGATTCGACTGTCGCGTTTCATTGCGCCTAGTATAGGATTAGGACGCGTGTGCCGAAACCCGACCATCTGCTAACTCATCATCTGTAGTTTGCCAGTGGCGCAATCGCCAATACACTACTGTCTCTATCGACCTCCCTCACGCACTAAATTCAGCCACCGCTTCCTTTCATGATCCAGCACGAAGCTTGGGGCGCAACACTCCAAGGTTGCAGGAACAAAGGAAAACAATGGAGGAGGCTGCAAAGTCGGTCAAGAATTTAGCAGATCAAATCCTACCCAAACAACCCTACTATCTGTCACTCAGCCCTACGCGCATGTACTCAATTCCACCTGACCCGAATGTCGTGGAAGAGAAATACATCCGGCCTCTGCAATATCTCACCTTGGCTGGTGGCGAGGCCGATCGTGGAGTCCTTATCACCAGGGCCTACTTCTCCGTCAGAGAAGAGCCTAATTCGTCTGCCAAAGCGCACACGCCTGCGAATCTGAAGATTGATCCGAACAAACCTCGGAAAAAGGTATCGCTGAAAGATTATAAGAACAAAAAGGTAGAGGGAGACTCGCCGCCAAAGGTGGACCTCAAGGAGAAGGACAAGCCCAACGGCTTATCTACGATCAAAGAGAAAGACGAGTTCAAGAAACCAGCGGAACCCGTCCCTAAGGAAATGGAAAGTCGCCGCGAAGCGAAAAAGCCGACAGCGAGTGTAAAAGCGGAGACGACGCGGCTGCCCTCTCCCTCTTCCGAGCGGAGAAAACGTGTTGCCGAGATCGATGAGGGCCCCAAACCCGTCAAGCGGCTCAAGGTTGAAGAGGGGAATCTTAATGGCACTGCTCCTCGAACTTTAAAGAGCGCGACCCCCCAGAAACCCACAAAAAGTATACCAGCAATAAAGACCGAAGCCAAGGATACAAGGCCTTCCCCCGTCACCAATGGCAGGCCGGCATCCAGCAACTCGGCACTCAGTGCTGCCTCTCCCAAACATGCCTCTCGTGTCAATGGCCACGGGAAACTCAACGGCGGGCAAGCAACGCACAAGAGGGCGGTTAGCACCGGCGATCCAGTCTCGAAAGCCGTCCCAAGGCTACTATCGCCCTTATACATGGCAGACTTGTCTGCCGATAGAGCATCTGACAAGTTCAAAGAGAATGCGTTGGAATCTCGCCCAAGTCCCCGGAAGAGGCCGGCCGAGGCAAGTGCTGCCAAGATCCAGGCGAAGAAGCTGCGCGACGATCATGAGCCGCCAGCTATCATAAAGAAGAACAATGTGGTGCCCGCTCTTCTGTCGCCAACACTACCCCCCATTGTCATGGAAGAGCTCGCCAAGCTTGAGAAGAGGGCTGGTACGTCACCAAAAGACGGGAGTCTCAAAAATGGTCGAGTGTCGGATTCCTCCGTCATCGTGAAGAAACCCGCGAAGTCCAATCGAGAGGAGACCATCTACGTCGAAAGTAAAAAGCAGGAGCCACCTTCGTTTATCGTGACCATGAAGTACAAAAAGCGACACGCGAAGACTATCGAAAGGCTCCTCAATCTGCCATCCGGCGCAAAGAAGAAGCCAGAGGGTCCCAAGAGAGAAGATCGAAGCGTGCGCGAGGGCTCGGGCAGCGTTGAGCCTGGTACGGCCCGCAAACGCCCCCGGACCACAGCCGATACCACCGAGGCGCTAAAGCGGCCGAAAGGCAATCTGAGACCTGCGACTCCGCCCAAGCAATCGATAGCCATGAGTCGCATCGCCTCCAACAGTTCGCAAGTCGGCACCCCAGGCGCCGCTAATAGTCTCACACCCTCTACACAGATTTCCTCTGAGAAGCGGCGGGAACCAGTTCCACCAGAGAAATTGCAACGAGCACAGCGCCTGCATAATGGTCACAAGTTTTTTATGGAGCTAGGGACTAAGCTGAAACACGAACGGGATGCGATCATGAAGAATAAAGCGGGAGTGCATGAGCGCGAACACCAACTGGCGGTTGCTGCCGGATTTCAGTCTTTGCTACTGTACATGCACGCCGTGAAGCTCCAGAGCGACGCTCTAGACCTGGAGCGATTGCCGCGCCGCCCACAATCATGGAAAGAGATTCTACCGTTGTTCCCGGTTGTAAGATCCGATTGTAGTAGAAGTTTCCCGCTGTCGGCGCTTCTTTTTCGCATTCAGGGCATCTGTACCCACTTCATGGGACGTGCTTTCTGGTTTCTTCCTAGTGAGCCCGACATGTCAGAGAAGATCATATCTACCGCCAGAGAGGAAGGAGATACATGGCGTATGGCAGATCACGCTCGGAGGAAGTTGGGATCGCATGATGGCACTTCCAGCTCATCAGACGGTGGAACGGTTGGATCCCTCATCGATCGACTAGGTCCTTGGACATCACCTGAAGATGCGATACCTATCACCATCGAGATCTTGCGCAACGTCATCCGCATCGATGGATCTTGGAAGCCTGTAGAGGAATTGGCCAAGATTGGCCGCTCCGTGGGGAGCGGTTCAAGCTAATCGCAGTTGCCCAGAATCATCGATCCGCGCATGAAACGCGAAATTGCGTTTCACCGCACCACTTCAATGTATATTACGAGCTATGAATCTACGCTGGGATATCGCCGTCGAGGTTGCATCGTGCACCATTCCATCTTGACGAGACTGGCCATCGGATGGCTTACCTTCTATGCTACATATCATTTTTCCTCTATCGGCTTTGTTGATCGGCTTCCTGATTTGGCGTTCCTCCTCCGCAGGGCAAGCGGACTCCAGGGTGTATGGGGTCTTACGGTTCAGGACTGAGGATGAAGACTAATTTCACGATGATTCAAAAAGGCGAGCGGGGGCCACGTCGTCGTCGCAGGAAGTGTTAATACCAGGCCAGGAGTTATGGAGGGATTTGGCCAGTACATCTTTGCCCAGGCACCCACCCAGAGGCACGTTGAAGTAGCCTCGGGCAGTCCCGGCCCTCTCATGTATTTGCGTCATGGATGCTATAGTGATTGCTTGAATGATATCCCGCCGGCGTCGCCGAGCAATGGAATTGTATTATAATCGTCAATCTAAAAAGATTAACTCTGCCTAATGCGTTGTATGATGCGTGACTGTTGTAATCGTTTCTATCCCTTATGAAACAAGCTTGCAGACAATCACATCTGGTATAGGTTGGTAGAAGATCGAGGGGTTTTAAATCAGGGTATTGGTAGTCTATACCCGAGCAGCGCCCAAAATTTCCGCCCTTTCGCCTTCCTTCTTTATTATTACAATTCATTATAAAGAAGTTGACGTCTATATAAAGTCGGCGCTACGACTCCATATCTCATCACCAACCTCGCGAAACTCGACGCCCTCGCCGAAATATCCGGCATCCTGCCACGCCTTCATCATCTTGCCATCAAAAGGCCCTTGTTTATCCGCGCCGTCCCGTCCATCCGTCCAGCGGTATTCCCACGTCTTCGTCCTCTCACCGTCTGACTCAGCGGCCGCTGCCGCGGGCTCCCGAACGGGCTCGACCCACTCCTCGTCCGTCGCGCGCACAAACTCGCGGATCAGCCGCTCCCGCTCCCGGTCATATATGTCCGGGCGATCGCGGCCTAGGAGTTTGTCCGCGGCGTCGGTGATGGCGTCTATAGCCTCTTTGATGCGCGCTTGTTCGGGGTCTTCAGCCTCTTTCTCTTTCTCCTTCTCTTTTCCCTTCCCCTTTCCATTATCTTGCTCCTTATCCTCATCAACATCCATAGCATCATTTTTCGCCGCAGCCTGTTTCTTCTGCTTCCACCTCGGGACCTTCTTCACTTTCCCCTTCAACTTATTCTGCGCCCTCCCCAACCGCGCCAGCGCCTCAAGCGCCGTCTCCCCGCGCTCGAGGTGCGTGATGAGGTTCTTCAACAAATCTTCCGTCAACACACTATCTTCCTCGCGGTTTCTTTGTCTGCGCTCGGCGTCGCGGCGCTCGTGGGCCTCGGCGGCGCGGCGCATGTCTTTTTTACTGACGCCGTCGAGCCAGCGGTCGTGCACGGCGTCCGGGTCGGCCGCCTTGCGCACGAAGTTCCCCGACTCGTCGAACCGCCCCTCCTCGTTCTCCGCCTTCAGGTTGAACGCCTCGAGCTTCGGCGCGTGCTTCTTCAACCCGCCCGCCCCCACTTCCTCGTCCACGGCTTCTTCTGCGATCTCTAGCGCGATCGCCTCTTCGTCGTCGTCTGAGCTCTCTTCCTCGTCCCTTAGTTGTGTGTTGTTGTCGATACTCACGTGGCCGCCGGACCGCGATTGCGCGTTTTGGCCTCGGATCTCGTTCGTGTTGACGAATCGCACTTCTTTGCTCTTCTTGCCGGTTTTCGGATCTATTTCTGTGTCGGTCGGCTTCAGGTTGGGCATATCCACGCCGTCATCGTCATCGTCGTCGGCTGCGGACGTGCGGTTACCACCCGGCTTAGTACTAACGGCTTTGCCGTCGTTGTCGTCATCGTCTTCAGCAAACATGTCCTCCATTTCTTCGTCTGCGCCATTTTTCTCCTGGGCCTTCGCCTTCATCATGCGCGTCATGCCCAACTCTTCGCGATCCGAATCAGAGTCGTAGCCGTCGATGTTCACGGCGCCGTGCTTTGTAGCTCGGCTGCCGCGGATTACGTCGGCGTCTGCTTCGAGAAAAGCGTCCTCTTCGTCATCTTCAGCCGCGTCGGGCGCCAGCGCCGAGGGATTCCGTACGTCGAATTTCGCTTTCTTCGAGTCAGGCTCGGTGCCGTGGTGCTGTCGCGCATAGTTCTCGCCTGCGCGCTTCGGTCGCGCGGCGCTGAACCTCGACGCCATTTTCTGTGTTTTGATGTGTTGATGTGGGATGATCCGCAACGGTAGAAGAGAAATGTGTTACAGCTGCGGACAACGTCGCATTTTGGAGGAATGGTAGAGAAGGATATAGGCACGGGAATAGATCTGGTGGAAATGACGTTGAATTCTGCCCTTGTCCAGAGCTACGTAAAGAATGGACAGGTCTCCATACTAAAAGCTGCAAGATCCAGGGTGGGGTCCCACTGGGTCCCTGACCAAAGCACCGGCCTTCTGCACCGGCCCTGCCGCCCGCATGGTCGCTTTTGGAGAGCTCCATTTATACGCCACTACCTACCCGCACTAGGCTGGAGCTTGGGGGCCAGTGGGCCAGTGGACCAGGGCGCGGGGCAGTTGGCAGCTCCAGCTCCACTGGGAAGGTGCCCAGGGTCAAGGTTCCAGGCGGCAGATGCGACGGATTATCCTGCCAGCCGAACCTTCCGTCATCATCTGCGCTGCCTTAATCGCCTGCTGCAGGCCGGTGTCGCGGGACAAGTAATAGGTAAATGCCAACCTTATCGTCACCTTGAGCACCATCTTAACACTGCTTTCATTCAACCACTTTCATACACTAAAGTCTGCTCGCTGTACACCGTTTAAGTTTCCGAACCACACAGACATAACCGCATATCTTAGCACTTAAAACCCAACATGGTTCGTGCTTTTGCAGCCCAGCCCGTCCCCATCACTGCTTTCTCATGCCACTCCGGTCTCTCCCAGCTAACACGCCGGCGACTGTAGTATCGACCAGGTTTCGGCGGCTTTGACCCCGACGACCCTGCTCACATGTATAACATGGCGAGATCCGGCATGATGCGCGGCTCGGCGCTCCGGCGGTTCGACGAGTATTTCCGATGCTATCCCATGGTGATGGCGCCCGGGGCCGAGCGACCGGAGCTCAACTACGGCTCCAAGATCTTTCTCCCACCCTCCGCCCTGCAGAAGATTTCGCAGCTGCACGTGCAGTGGCCTCTCATGATGGAGCTTGTCAACGGCGAGAAGGACCGCTTTACACATGCCGGCGTCTTGGAGTTTGTGGCCGAGGAGGGTCGCGCGTACATACCACAATGGGTAGGTCTATTATTTGATTCTCTGTTCTCTCTTCGTGTACAAGTCGTGTTGTTTTTGCATGCAAAACCACTAACAGCATGGTGTAACAGATGATGCAAACGCTGCAATTAGACGTCGGCGATATGATCCAGATAAAATCAACATCCCTCGAGCTAGCCAAGCTAGTCAAACTGCAGCCGCAATCGGTTAACTTCCTCGACATCAGCGACCCGAAGGCCGTTCTTGAGCGCGCGTTCCGCAACTTTGCTACTCTGACGCGCGGCGATGTATTTAACTTCGAGTACAACGACGACGTATACGAGATGGCCGTGCTGGAGGTCAAGCCCGAGACCGACAAGATGGGAGTGTGCATGATCGAGACCGACGTGTCCGTGGACTTCGCCCCGCCCGTTGGCTACGTTGAGCCCTCTAAGAGCAGTGGCACAAGTACGCCAAGGAGCACGCGTGGAGGCCCGGCCGGCGGTCTGCCTGCAGGCGGTCTGCTGCATAACCAGGGCACCATGGCCCAGTCCATTAACTACGATGCCATCGCTCCCAATGCGACCACAGCTGCCGCAGGCGCCCGCGCCGTGGCCTCGCACTTCCTCGCCGAGGGTCACAAGCTCAACTCCAAGAAGGGAACAAAAGGTCCATCTCCCAAACCCTCTACACCGGTCCCCGATTCCTCCTCCAACACAATCCCTGCACCGCGGCGGCGTGTCAACGGGCCTATGCCGCTTCGTTTGCCGCCGAATAAGCTATTCTTTGGCTACGAGATCAAACCGGTCAAGACAGACGCCGACAAGGAAGCAGAGAGAGAAAACGCCAACAAACCACATTTTGCCGGACAAGGCCAGACCCTACGTGGGGCAGTCAAACGGAAGGGTGAGGGCGATGACAAGGGCAAGGCGCCCGAGAAGAAACCGAGTGAAGGCCGTCGATTGGATGGACGTAAGAAGTGAATCCTCTAGATGGCATTTCTCGGCAAACAAACAGAAGAAACGCGTAGGTGGTGGCATGGTACATGGCGTTCTGGCGCAGATAGATCAACGGTATACCTCCCGAGCGCCTGAAATCACAGGCACGATTGTCATGAGATGAAAAATGGCACCGAGGCACCCAAACGTGGTTATGTGAGTGGTAATCGGGGAAATTATGGGATGATTGAGTGCCTCTGAGGCTTGGAATAATGAAGTTGCATAGCATCTAGACTAGCCTTCACATGTCATTTGTCTGTGGGATCAATTCGCAATTCTGATAATCTTAACTGTCTCATGTTCACCCATCCTTGACCGTATACCGAAACGGAAGGTGGTTTTTATACCCCAGCAGACCGATAGATTTTGGCCTTTTCTAATTAACGGATCGGTTCGGCAATGCACGTAGAACGCTAGTTTAAGCCACTCGCAACTGACAAGCTTCAATCATCCCATTCCGTTTGTCGATGTATGAATGTATGTCGGTTTACCCCAGGCCTCTACGCATATGCGAACACGGGTATACACATAATTACACGCCTACGAGCAAACGAACTTACATATATAGATGGACAAGAAATGCCTTGCCATCGATCGTGTCTTATATGATTAGAAATCAACTCGACTCGACGCCATCACTACAACCACATCAGAACACCATCCGGGAACCGCGAATATTAAGTTCATGGCATGAGGTTCAACACCTACCTAATGGGCTTTGGAGTAGTGTAAGCAGCCGACAGATCATCGGACCCGAGCAAACGGACGGGAGCTGTGGCAGCTGTGGCGTTTCTACACTACCTAGCTTTCCTCGGTTCTCATCTCCGCATGCATTGCATATGGATCCTGTCAATGACTTAGCAAGGAATGGTTTCTGCAAGGATCTTATGGTATTTCCTGGTTGCTGGGAGTAGCGTAGTAGCGTAATATACGGAGTAGAAGCCAGTCTGACTGAAATCTATACACACCCCTCTAGATAAGCCTCTGCGTTTCTGACCGCACATTGATCAATAAGGAAGGGCATTTCGGAAGGTAATTGTGAAATCAAGCATTACTGTTGTTTTCATAAGTTAGAAAGAGGATGCTTGGGCATTATTCTTGCATGTTGGAATTAGAGATTTCGTACTATCGTTTGTTAGGGTGTGAAATTTCATTCAAACTGGTTTCTGTACGGAGTAGATAGGTACACTATTGTACCGAGGAGAGTAAGCACTATTGCCAACCCCATGTGATACCTACGAAGTAGTTTTTGCACTTTCGTCACAGTTGCTCGAGTTAGTTTATATGATAGCTCACACGAAGTTATCTTCGACTTTTCGTTCTGCTTCTCCCCCTTTCTCTCTTATCGTGGCGTAGTATAGTATTATAGTAGTATCTTGCAAGTATGGCGCTGCTCCGATACGTGGAGGAAAAGTAAAGTGCGCTTTTCGGGATTCTTCTGCAGATCTGCGCGGGTTAGTTAGTTCATCAAGGGCGGTGTGCTGGAGAAAAATTTTTAAAGCCACATGGGTATGCATATTTTGTTGAGGAAATGTATCTTAATGTTACTTGTTTTGATATAGGTAGATAGGTATGTCATGGGTAAGTAATTAATTTGGTACATCACAGTCATGGCGCGGCGTTTGCCACGATACAGATCGTCTGGTTTCGTTAAGACATACTTATCTGCACGAGGGTAGTAGCCTCACAGTCGAGGTCCCCGATGTTATTGTTGACATTACTTCTGATACAACTCCTCGCGTCCTTTAGTGTAGAAACCTCGCCGGAGCCGAGAATAGCTGAGACATAGCCATTATCTAAGTAAAGTGCCACTCTAGCCCTAAGATGCAGTACGTGCTCGATCACATGGGTGAGCCGTTGGATCTAGCATCGAGGCTGAACCAGCAGCTGTCAAAACACATTGTGGATGACGTTCGTCTCAGACATGTATCATGAGTCCTCACGTTTAGGTGAACATGGTCGAGTAACTCTCAGTGGCATAATAGTACAAAAACTTCATTACTCACTAGTAGACCTTACGATCCCATTGCCCAGAACACCGTAGTAGTCGTATCTCATGCCCGCAACAATTTTTTGCAACTCAAATCAACAGGGTAGGTAAAGACCGTATCCAACTCTAAAGGTAGTATTTGTCCCAGTGCCACTTCAGCCTCATCCACCATTTCTCTATGTAATGGTCTCGTGTGATATCGATTGGGACTATGCTACGTGATTCGTTCTTCAGTCCAGTTTTCGTCGATCATTCATACCGGTTCCAGTTCTCGCGCTTGACATCGGCCTGCGCATGCTCTACATCTGTCTCAATTGACTGGCTTGGGAGGGCGACTTGATATGGTGGATGAGGGGCATGCTGCAGATGATGATGGTCGCAAGGAATGCTGGCATAGTCCTCGTAGGGATACGCAGCAGCGAAGTACGAAGTACCGTGGGGCCAGGATGGATCGGCGTGATCGTGACACGGAGGGGCGGGGAAGTCAAACGAATTCTGCGAATGAAGCATTTCGCTTGCAGGACTATGTGCGACGACTGGAGATGCTGGGTATGTATTATCTGTATCGCTGCACGGGGTGAGGAATCGATTCTGCATGATCGAGGCATTGGGTACTGTGGTTGCTGGCGGTGCAGGAACTGGACCTGGAGTCAAGGCCGGCGTCAAGCGGTTGTGATAGCCATGTGAAGAAGGCTCTTCTTCCTTGATCCTAAGAGGGGATGGTTGTGGCGGATCCGGTGATACAGCCGGAGGTGACCCTTGAACAGACGGTTCCGACTTTGTCCCATCATCATTTTTCCCTTTCGGGTCTCTCTTAGATTTGGTAACTCTTGACTTAGGCGGACCGGACCGATTTCGTTTGTTTGGCTCGAGTCCCAACATTGCAGTTCGAAAACGCGAATATCTCATGCGAGCAGCATGGCCGTTGGTAATCTCTTGGGCAAGAATTGGATCGTGAGCGACTTGGTTCCAGTCGATCTGTTCTACCCGTTAGTCCTATGCAGCCCGCACAAGGTAGAAACGGTGTTTTAATATGAGGCAGACCTACATCCTTGAGGTTCTTCTGTCGCAGTATGGCGAAGAGGAACCTCGTCATAGCATTGTCGTTATTAGACGACATAGTGCCAATAATGGGCTCGATGGGACTCGGTGCAGAGCTGGAATGCCCTCTTCAGGAGGGGCGATAGCTCTGAATAAGAAGTGCACAGCTCAGTGTGTATCGATTGGAGGCAGCTCAGGATTGCGAGGCCAGTCTGAACATGCAGAGGTGGAATGGAGAGAGTGAGTCACAACCAGACGAAATGTGAAAGTCGGTGAGGGGAGGAAAGAGGAATATATGGTCAAATGACCTGGAGACAGTTCTCGGCAGGCCTGAGGTTGTTGAGCAGATCACATTAATTTCGAACACAGTAGGGGGAGAAAGAGGGAGAACAATCGGCGGAAAGCATCCGGTGCACTTGATAGCTAGATAATGAAGGTCAAAAACAGAATATTCCACTACAAGGAGGCCTGGCTTACGCCAAAGGATGCGATAATAAGAGGGAGATTGGCCCAGTACCCAATAGCGGGCTTTCAGATATTGAGAGGAGACGGGTCAAACGCGCCATCACCAAGAGCGCGGGGATCCTTTAAGTGCTTGCATGAAAAGCGTGCTTGGTTCGCCTGCTATCTGCTCCTCAACAAGAGCTGGTAACACTATCAGTACCACAGTTCGAGCGCCGGGTACGACGTGATACAGTACGAAAGACGAAAGACATGGCTGCCGTGGTTGCCGTGGTTGCCTAGCAACTCCGAGAGAGACGACTAGGTTTGCGACCAGGCGCACATCACTCATCGTTCGGCTTGGCTGACGAGGGTATCCAGGGCGAGATGGTGGGGGGCCGTGACGAAAGTGGCATGGGACGCGACACACCGCGTAAAGTGGTTTTCTTAACCCCTGAGACAATGGCCAATGAGATGACTCCGTCCTGCCGCTTGTCAGTGCCACCGTAATGCAAGCCTTCTGTGCAAGGGAAACGCAGGGTCAATCGGCTTAGATACGGACTATTGGCTCGAGAAACGCTCAAGGTTGTAGGCACGCTTTGACAACGGCGGTCACTGTGTTCTTCGCTCTCGATCACGGCGTACGGGTCGGACATCACAATTTCATCTCACACACATACACACACTCTCTCATATGCGTAGTCGAGAGAGCAGTACAGAGTAGACTGCATAGACAAACGCAGATGCAGTTCTACTGCGACGTACTTCGTAAGTATCTCGATCGAGGGAGAGGGATCGGCATAATCCGGCTGTTTGCTGCCCAGTCCAGTCCATGGTAGCCGGGGAAGACCCGGGACTTGTGAATGGTGTGAAACATGTGAGTCATCTCGTGAAATTAGGAGGCTGGGGCGAATCGATAAGACTGAGTAGCCTGACTGTTGAAATGGTGAGCAAGCTACTCCGTACTTCGTACCACAACCATATGTAAGCTATAATGGCCCGATAGGCTCGGGGGCCTGGATGTCTTGCCAATACGCCACTATCCGCCTTTACTACTGTATTAACAGTGCACTGCATTCCATTCATGTTACTCCATCTCAACTAGGTTTAGGTATGCATGTTGAGCGTTTGCGCCGAGATAGTCACTTCAGATCGACAAACAGACACCAATTAGTATACATACACTATGGCCACTCGTAGTGGCATTGAATACGGCGTCCTGTTAAAATCTTGTCATTGCAGTAATTAGTGCGAGTTGGTACTTCGTAGAATGTTTGAAGAAGAGTGGTGAAGGGTGTGACTCGGGGCGGGCCCGTAGGCAGAGGACAGGTTTTAGAGGGTCGAATGCAGGATGAAAAGAAAGCGAAAAGAAATGCGAGAGGTTGGGGAACGCGTAGCGGTGTCTATGCCTAAGCACTGTGTGGGTCAGGTCTCTCGCGTTCAAGTCGCCAATTCACGTGAGTACTCCCCGAAAAAGAATACTTTGGCTCCTGCCTCGATATGCAAGTAGGTGGCATAATGAACTGAACGATGCCCAGCCGAGATCCAGCCGAGATAGGTAAGTACAGCCTTAGCCAGTCAATGCCCAGGCGGTCGCCTGAGGTAGATACCTACTTAATTCGGGATCTACCTTCAGAGACAGGGATAGGTATCCTTAGTTAGGCAGGTAGGGCCCACAGGATAGTAAGTTCCGCAACAGGCGAAATGCAGAGGCATTGCCCCGGTGGTGTCGGGTCTGCATTGCGATCACGTGCGTGGGTGGGAAGCTGATGAGGCCTCACCAGCACCAGCACTGCTGTGCAGTTCGCACCCTGCTACTCCGTACACTAGAGCGACCTCCATTACGTCTCACCACCCGGTCTCACCACCCGCGCCTTCGGACGGCTCAGCCCACCCAGACAACTCGCAAGTGTGGCAATCCGGGGAACTCCAATCCACCCCGTTAGCCTCACCAACCGCCCTCTCACAAAGCTCCCAACCCTGCTTTGCATGTAATTACTCCAATTCGCCGTTTCGCGCTAGATTGACCGTTTCGAGGCTCGTCGCGATTTTTTGGTATCATCATCCATAATGAATAAAAACTGGAATGACCGAGCGGATAAAGATCTCTTCTTCACAATCCTCTCTGTAAAGAACATCGGCGTCATTAGCGGCGCTGAGTGGACCACAATTGGCAATCGCATGCGGTCCCTAGGCTACGGCTTCACCAACGAGGGATGTCGGTGAGCTGACTTTTCTATTTTTTTAAATGTGTTTATTCTTGCTTGACTCTGCCCCGTCTTCGTTCGCCGTGAAGATGAGTAGTGTGTTTACCGCTGTCGCACCGTCATGTGCTACCGATTTCCAGGGGATTGGCTGTGTATGACAAGGGAGAGGTCTCGACCCGAATTGTTAGACTTTACCGGGCCAGCCACGTTCTCCTGTACGACTCGCTGTTCTGGTGCTGCCGAACAAGGTGCAGTTGCTTGGTGTGTGCGCTGTTCACCTGTCTGAGTGAAAATGAGAGTTCTTGCAGGCCGTCCAAACTCTCATGCCACTCACGCCACTCCTACATTCGTTCTGGATTGCCAAGTTTATGAGCGCTTTTTGGTGCGATCCTTTTTGGCGATGATGAGCTCGTCGCTTGTGGTCAAGTAAGAACTGACGTGCGCTAGTCAACATTTCCAGGGCCTTCGTAGGGCTCAAAACAAAGCTGAGCCGAACAGCTCCAGTTTGGATAGCCAGCGCAAAAACGATCCAACTGCCAATCCTATCACGCGCCGTCCCGGGCCTGGGCGCGGAAGGCCCAGGAAGGCAACAGCCCTTGTTGAGAATGCTGCCGAGGAGCAGCCTCAGGGAACGGGATCAGTGTCCGCGACAGAGGCCAGCGATCCTCCAGCTATGCCGACATCGGCTACAGCATCAGAACCAAGTTCGATGGTACTAGACGGGCCAACCTTGGTTATTGGTGAACAACCAGCAAAACGTCAGCGTCTCGACACCGATGAGGAGCATCAGCAGACCAATGACGAAGCAGTCCTTGCCCTAGCAGCTGATGGCATTACCGGCGCCACGGACAGCTATGGACATGCAGAGTAAGGATAGCAAGTCCCTGAGACACGCATCAAGTACATTAACATATTTTCAGCTACTATGGCGAAGCCTAACCCTAGTCGTGGGCTGCTACAGTCGAAAGAGCCACACAGATGTTCTTTTCAGACTACGGTTGACCTTCTGTGATGGTCTCCCGCAGCTCACGTCTACTCAACGCGGTGATTTGGTGTGTCCTTGGCGGGGTCGAATATTTCTCTCGCCTTAGGATTTTTGGAGGATGGATGCTTGGCAATTGGGGGTTTTCAATGGCTTGGTCTTTTTGGGAGTGGGAGATATATATTACCATTGGCCGTATGCAATAGATGACTGATGAGCGTGGCGTCAATCATGTAACAAGCTATCAGCAGCAAGCTCTATTGTAGTAGACTTGGTAAGAAGAGACCTAACTTAGATTTATTCGAAGAACCAGGCTCCGAGCTGCTCGATCGTCCGGCTGTGCCTCCCTCTTTCCACACGATAGTAGCACACCGAACTACATACCTCACTCTACCTGATAGTGTCATTATCCCCTATCTCCCCTGTTTACTGCTGCCCGCCTCTCTATCTAGTAACGTCATTTTTTATCTCTACCGATTCTCCTGTAGTTATTTCTGCATTAACAATCACGCCTCCTTCATTTTCCCGATTCATTGTACGTCGACAGTTACGCTTCTCAACTACACGTCCTCGATCAAGACTCAGCTTACACCATGCCTAAATCAAGTTTCAAGTGGAATGGAGATGCTCATACTGCTTTGGCAGCTGCGCTTGCAAACATCCTCGGGACGATCAATCCGAACAAGCAACAGGCTCTCGTTGACGAAATGAAAGCCCGTGGTTTCGAGACTACCTGGGAAGGCATCCGGTAAGGTTCTAGTTTCTTTTTATCCACTCTGATGCGACCAGCTCTTGACTTGAGCCAACGCATGAAATGCCCAAAATGATGTCTACCGCATACCGCGTCGTTATAGTGCGTCAGAGATGCATTTTAATGAGTTGGGAAACCACACAATCTTGACTCTGACACCTTCCACCTCACTTCTTCAAGTCACATCAACACACTTTCTTCTGTTATCTCCTGGGATCTTCTTCATCCAACATCAGCATAGAGATTCACTCGATCTTCCTTCACTCCTCGTCTCTCTTACTTCCAGTTACATCTTTCATTATTACTGTCTACATCAAAGATCATGCCGCCAAGTGGTCGCACCCTCACAAAGTGGGACGCGAAAGTCCACGAGGATATCCTAGTGGCTCTTAGCAATACGCTTGAGCTTTCTGGTGTCCAGTGGGATAGTGTCATCAATACCCTCCATCAAGATGGTTACACTTTCACCAAATCAGCGCTCATGTAGGTCGTCTGCCGCTTTGAGATTGAATATCACTAGGCATTGCATGGCCCGTGCAATTCCCATGCAACTGTGTATTCGATGTGGCATGATTCAATTTGATTGTTTCTGAGAAGTCACAACATACCGTCCAATTCCCAACCCTCTCCTTCCTCATGTTTATTCCAGCCGGCTCTCCCCCTCTTCTCCAGATATCCAGCACCTCTGAGTGAAATCTCTGACATGCCCCCCTCTCCTCTTTCCATGAGCAACCCCACACATTTCTTTTCCTCTTCTGTCCTTCTCTCACTTCTTTCCATGAGTAACCCCACACTTTTCTTTCTCTATTCCGTCCTTCTGTCTCTTCTGTTCACATTACCCACCATTCCATTTTGACAATTCTTCATCACTGTCCATAAACACGTTACAATGCCTACCAACGCTGCCGGACGCACTATCTGGAACGACAAGGCTCGATCCGACCTCCTTCAAGTAATCATCGAGCTGGCCCCTCCATCTTCCGATCAGTGGGATTCTATCATAAACAAACTTCACACCAAGGGTTACACTTACACCCACAAGGCTGTCGTGTAATGCCTCCCTAAGATCATGGCGGCTTCTCCCTATCACTACGGATGATGCGCGTGGCCTCATTGACTATCATGACCAGCTACTTTGATCTCTTATCTTGTTGCTATCATTATATTCATTAACGTTTGGAATGCTAACTGTTCACCTTCAGGCAGCATCTTCAGAAGTTGAAGAAGAAAGATGGAGACAGCGCTCCTACCACACCCAAGAGCGACAAGACGCCTCGCAAGAAAAATGCCACTCCCGCCTCAGGCAGAAAGCGTTCAGCCGCCAATGCGCTGGAGGAAGACGATGAAGATGAGAAAAAGAAAGTCAAGCTTGAGTAAGTCTACATTCTATTATCCTCATTTCTGCTACAGGATGCTGATCATCTATACTATAGGAAACATGAATCAAACGGACTCGATCACGATGCCTTGAATGACGCCAGTGAAGCTTAGTCTCGAGCTCCCCGTCACTCCTTAAATTTAGACGCCACAAAACATCTGGATCAACACAAAGGGATGCCGATTTTGAGGGTCTGGTTTCAGGGTTTGCAGGTTGGAGGTTGGATGCTTTGCAATGACATGCCATCGTCGACATTTCGACCACGATAATTTGCACACACGCGTTTGATTTTCGGTATTAGGAACATGAACACTCATTGTGAGTTGGAAGCACTACTTGCTCTTAACAAAAGTCTATACATAAGTCATGGCGTAAATAAGACCATGTTCTCCATCTACATGCCTGACCTTCCGATGTGACCCGTCCATACCGAGTTTTGCCACGGTGATAGAAATTTATCTGTGTTGAGTAATTATCTTGGCCTTCTCATTCAGCTTTGAAGGTTACTTGAACATGTGTTACACATGTGCACACCGCTGGTCGTAGGTAGCGGCCTGATACTATGAATCTTATTCCCATGGCTGTAGGGCTCGTGTAACTATGCTCAAAGTTCTGTTCGCTCGATGGTAGTAGTAGGTCCCGCTATGTTACTAGTGGGGCCCAGGCAACCTCCCAAGTCACAGTGTCTTCTTATCTGGCTGAGCATGCTACAATATTGCCTACATGTCACTTAGTAGGTAGTTCAGCGAGCGAGAGGTACGGCCAAAACTTGGTAGGTACTCGAGGCTACCTCTGCGCAAGAACCCCTCAGTTATGTAGGTACGTACTGTACAGATGGAATGTGCCTACACGCGAATATTTGCTTGGCCTAAAGAAATAGCTCACGAGTAAGGCACAATGTGAAATGCCTTGCGGGGGAACGCCTGCATCGAGACTAGAGCCTCCTCCTCATCTTCCCTCCCCAACACAATTATTCACCTAAGCTTGTTTTCTCCGATATTTTCCCCAAGTACACTTTATCCGAACCTCTCATTTGACCAGCAGAAATTTGAAATTGCTAGGCTTGAAAGACGGTCTGAAACTGAGCCACAATGTAACACCCCTATTTCACCGACTAGCATTCCATTCCAGTATCCCAAGGGCAGAAAACGGCGCCAGAACCCCCTAAAATTCAACTATATCTGAGACCTAGGATATCGCCCAGTGACGTATCTCTCGCTACCCATTCTTTGCTGCGCGTGGCGGGTTTACTCCCTTTCCTCGCTTTACCGCTGGCTGGTTGGGCGCCGTCGGTTCGTGATCTATCCGGCGATCGCCCTGAAATTATTAGAGTCTGATTACTCATGTTGACGGCATAGAGCCGAATATGCCAAGGCCTAAAGATGCATTTGTGAGCGCTATCTGTAATTTTTCGTACACTACGAGTTCACCCGAAGGCTATCCTCGTACGCGTGAATCTCCGCGTATCTATCGTTTATGACACACACACTTGGGCACGTAGCATGCTGATCTCCGACGCCACTTGTGCTACTGGTTCATCTACCGGCTCACATACAGCCGCTCGGGATGGGACGTTACCGGGGCCCCTGTGGAAGAGTCAATGATGCTGTCACGGGAGGATGCCCCGTGAGATCAGGCGGGCGTGCTTCTATCCGAGTAGCTAGAAATCTAGCGGTAAGCAGACGGCAAGATCATCACAGCTGTATTGTCAGCAGTAACTCTTGGCGACAGGCAGAACGTCTAACTATGCTGTGAGCAATGGATGTTTGTTTGTGGCGTTATTTTAGGGCATGAGACAGTAGCGGTAATATCCGCTACTCACTTCTACCTCCATATCATACCATGTAGCTAGGCATACATGAATTGCAGTTGTTGTAGCTGTAGGTATTATAGCTGATCTACATTTCACTACGCGCTACCAACATGAGGATGTGCTGGGCACCTGTTGAGAGAACCTTCGAGTCCCCTGCCGAAGCCGTGTCTTCGAACCCGGTAGATTAGTATATGATAAGGCAGCAGTAAACCATCCAATAGGGAATTATTTTCACAGAGAACAATGTGCGAGTATCTGTCTAGGTATCTACGATCTATCAGTTACCAGTCTTATTGACTGCATCTATGACACAGGGCGCCTGCTGCCCCGTTGCCCTTTAATGTATGTACAGTGCCGAAAATATTAGGAAAAGTACGAACAGCCCGAGGCTTATAGTCACCAAGTTAGCCTAGGACCTCTGTCTGTTATCCACCTAGCCATGTTGAATGCCAACTGGCCGGAATTATATGCCAAGGTGCCCGTAGCATGCAAGACCTCCCCTATAGCCCCGACAGGATCCCTCACGCCCCTTCGCATTACGCCTAGGAAGAATTTTATGTCTTTCACCGCTTCGTTGATGGCCCAGGTGAAGGGGAAGGACGCCTTTTTCGGGGGCGCAACAACGTCAGGTCGGGAGCCCGGGAATTCTGCGGCGCCCCTGTATGTCGTGACAAGATCCTTCAGGGTTAACTCATGGTTCTCATGCCCTCGTTGTTGAACGCTTCCGCGGGTGAGCTGGTGGCGTATACGAGCCTTCTCGTCGGTCGAATTACGCTCCCACCATTTCCTAACTTCGTCGAACATGAATTGCTGAACGCGTGTTTTTCTCCTGGGAAACGCCGGGTGGTGTAGAATTGACAAGATCTCGTTGATAGTCTTGTCGGCGTCGATGGTTGGGTCATCCCAGCATCTCACTATCTGCTGAGTCGTCCAGTTTGTTGTTACGGTCCCGACTAGGCCGGCGACTTGGTTGAGTGCATTGCTGAAATGATCTTTGGATAAATCGGAATGACTCGGATCTGATGCTGATGATCCGTCTTGGTAGATTGCGGCTGAGCTGGATTTCGCCGCTTCTTCATCGACCTTCTCTTTCGCGGCTTTGACTGCGTTTCGAAGTTCCTTGACGGCGGACTCAATGATCACAGAGAGAAATTGAAAGACAAGAAGGTTGGTACTCTCTCCGAGTTGACTTCTTGATTCATCTGGTCCCATCTCTCCTGATTCCGCAGCGCTCTCTTGCATCCATTTCGACATCCTGTCATGAAGGTAGAAGGCGGGTTCTATGGCTTGCCAGAAATAGTTGGGGTTGGTCGAACTCGTGGCGACATCGATACTATCTGCATTATCTGCACCATCTTGCTCATTAGAGTCTTCTTTGGCTTTTTTGAAAATCAATCCAACTGTTTCCAACTGCTGTAACAATGGGTTGTCGCCACCGCTCCCGACGCTGATGATCTCTATAGCGCTCTTGATAAGTTCGTAAAGTTGCTCGAATGCCACAGTGCCGTATCCTAGTCTCTTTTCGAGCTCGCCTAGGGACCCTTTCGATTGAAGGATAGCCATATCATCAGCTTCACCTAAAAGGCTGTGGAAAATGTCCAACATGCCGAAAGTGCCTGTTACGAGGGGAGCTACTTTCTTACGTCTCCATAGTCGGTGAGGGGTTTCGATTCTGCAGGCATCTCCAACGAAAGGGAAGATGTGTTGTTCTCCTAGTTCATGCATGCACAGCTCAACAAAGTTGCTGTGGGCGGAGAAGTCCTCCAGAGTATGCAAAGCAGCTCCGAGAAGGATGTAGCTCTCCTTCTTCGCGTTGGAATCTCGCTTCTGCCTTCCGAGCTCGATGGACTTCCCAAGCTGCTCACGAATGTAGTCTGCTGACGTTGCCCATCCCTGTCCGGAATTGGCGATATAATTTTTCATGCCCGTCTTAGGATCGAATTCGAGTTCCTTCGGATCGACCGGTCCTCTAAGGCGCTCATCTACCTTCTTGGCGTCGTCTGTGTAACCAAGAGGGTTGTCGATGTGCTCGATGTGGCTGTAGCAACCCAGTCGCTCCCGTGTTACGTCAAATTCATCCGTGGCAAAGCCAAACTCCAGAAAGCCCATGACGGCAACAATGGCACGAAGAATAGCTTCATCCACATTTTCCAGGAGTGTCGTGTCGATGACTTGAGAGAAATCGCGCAGCCAGTTGCCGAAGTATATCTGCTTACGCTCCAGCTGAGTGAATCTGTGGTTCGTGAGGAAGCTGGAGGGTAAGAACTGCAAGATGTCGCAGATATCGCCATGTCGCCAGACGTACCCCTTGAATTCGCTAGCAACGGGCACCTCGCCGGCGCCAAAGGCTGCTGCCTGAGGCACAAGGATTAGCAGACAAAGAATGAGGCACGGCAGTAATAGTGAACGTGAGCCCATCGTAAAATTGCAGTGCAGCCTCTTTACCCAGAAGCATCTGAGCTCAGATTAGCGCAGTTGAATAGATCAGAGAAATCTCAACTGCTGTGAGTAAGAGGATGGAGCTTCGCAAGTGCAAGTGCTGCAAGAAAATGGCGGGATGCTGCAGAGTCCAGACGCACAGGCACGGAAACGCAATACCTTTCAGATGGATATATTTAGGTCCAGGACTCTAGTCCTCCCCAATCCAGTGTTCGGTATGTTCTGGCTGACTTCCCACGTGTTTCGAAGTATTGGTATCTAGCAATGTATGAGCCTACCTAGATCTCCTGACCAAAGTCATTATTTTCTGACAGCTGAGCACGGACAGCTGAAGCCAGCCGGAATGACGTCATGGACCAGCTGCCCTGGTCCCATGCTAGGTAGGTACCAATACCGGTTCGGTATGTACCTGCTAACGGTGTGCTGAAGGACTACCTAGGTATGTATGTACATACGATGGTGGGGTTATTGACAGGGGTCTTACGCTATTAGTAGGGCAACCGCCAGCTGAGCAGCACGCCTGACTGCGCCGCGCTCTCCAGGGGCCAATTCAGATGACCATCTTCAGTTGAAGATAACTACCTACTATGGTACCAAGGTACTTCTCTTGTGTGTTTAAGTGTTTAAGCTAAAAAGAGAGAAAAAGACTATGTAGTGTAAGCCTGTTATCTTCATTTCACAATCGTTGTACCATTTTTGGCATCACAATTGGTGATCGGGATGCCGTTAGGTATTACTAGCATTCCTGATCGAGTGAGGCTGATAAGCGGAGCATAAGTAGTAGCTGTGAAGCTGTTTACTGACACAATAGTACGAGTCACTAGGTTCCGGGGAGTCTACTAGTTTATTACACGACGAGTTGGCGCGGAGTTTCGCCACGATACATTTGGTTTGCATAGCTACCTTGTCTTCGGCGAACCAGCCGTCTATCACCTTTCAAGCAGTGCTTCGCTTTCCTACCTATGTATGTATGCGAGCCCTATGATCTACTATGCCTCACCCATCCGCAGCTGCAACAAGTATGATACCTGATGTCTCTGCAGGTACCTATTAATTACCCCTTGTAGGCTAGATTATTTTCCACCGACGAAATTCCTCATGGTGCAGGTGCCACACTATGAGGCTCTCGTCTGACTCTTTCGCCGTATGAGTGACAGAGAGAATGAATGATTAATACTCCAGCTTGTACCTATCATTCGTTCACACACGGCACTTTATTCCAGAGCTCGCCACACTAGGAAATTGCTCTATGACCTGAGAGTTCATTATCGCAATAGTTGCTGGGTGGTAAGTCCAGTGCGGGGTCGTAAATATATGTATGCTATAGAGTAATAGGCACTAGAACACGATTAACTGTTGTTTTGCTGCCTAGAATATCTATAGTGCCTGGGGTAATTAGAGCGTAGATCTACTTTGCCATTTAGGGGCCGCACATGTGCTAGTGACAACATCACTGGACTACCACAACTATATGAAAACATAAGTAGCTGTAAATCAATAGATCCTGAACAGTATAACACTATACTTGTCACGGAATAGCGGCTATAGTAGGGCATAGACTTATTGGTTATAATAGTTTAAATGATTAATACTAACAAAAAGAAATAAATTAACTTATTTCCGAAATATGTATATAAAAGCTAGTAGTTTTTATAATTTAATTAAAAAGTCTTTTTTTTAATAAATTATTTATATATTTATTATTAAAATTGTTTTAATAATTTAATATATTTTATTTAATTTTTTAATATTATTAAAAAAAAACTATTCTGTTATAATTATAAGCCCGGTTTATATATAAACTTTATATTTAAACTTATTTATTATAATTAATTTATAAAAATATTACGAAATTATTTTAATATTTTATTTTAATAAATTATTATTTTTATATTAAAAATTATTAATTTTTAACTTTTATTATAAATATTAAAAAACTTAATACTTTTAATAAAATTACTTTTAACGTAAATTTAAAAAAGTATTAATATTAAAAATTATAATTAATTTATTTAAAAACTTATATTAAAATACGTTTTATTTAACTTTTAATCGATTTAAATAAATTAATAATTAATAATAACTTTATTTTTATATTTAAACGACTTATTTATAAAACAATTAAAACGGAAATATAAAAAAACTATAATATTTCGTCCGTAATAATTAAAATTACTGTTTAACTTATTAATATTATATTATTAATTGTTATAAAAGGGTTACTTAATAGAGTTATAAAATAACTCCTTTAACAAGATCTTTATTTTCGTACGGAAATAATAACTTAAAGGAGAAAAAAAAGAAAAGGGGTACGTAATTTAAACGCGTGGAATATTTACAGGTTTATAAGATCTCCTTTATTTATTAATAATCCGTTGCTCTTTTATCCGTTTTATTTCTAGTTATTAATTTTAATCCGGCTTAGTTCACAAGTATAATTAATCACGGTTAATCTTAATAATTAAATCTATATATTAATTATAATTATAATTAAATTAATAATTTAAACGATTTATTATAATTACTCCTTTTCCGAAAAAATAAACAACTCGCTTTTAAACCGGTTTAAACTTTTAACTTTTAATAAAATACTTTTAAATAAATTATATATAACAGCGTTTTTTAATAATTATTTTTTTAACAACCGGAAAATTATTATTAAATTTATTTTATTAAATTTATTTTTTTTTACAACTTTTAATTATTATTATAAACGTATTAATAACTTTATTATATTAAAATTTATTTTATAAAACTTATTAATAAATTTTACGTTGTTTTTAAAATTTGTTATAAAATATTACTCGTTATTAACGTTTTATTTTTTTTAATTAATTTAATATTATAACTTATAATAATAAAACTTAAAAACTTAAATTTTTTTTACTATAAACTCGTTATTATTACCCGGCGTAATTTTTTCTTTTTTAAAGTTTTTTAAAATTTATTTTAATAAAAAATTATTAAAATATAATCGTAATCAGTTAATATAATATTTATTAATTATTTATTATAAAAAAACATTTTTAAAATATATATATTATTATTTTTTTTAAATATTTTAAAATATTATTAAATTAAAAAATAATTTAATTTATTAAAAAAGCGGTTTGTTTTTTAAGTTTACTTTTTTTTAATTATACACACGAAGTTTTTTATATCGAAATTTAACTTTTTTTAACCCCGATTAACTTAATTTATTATATATTTTTAAACTTAGTTTATAGTTTTAATAATTATATCGACGTATTTTTTAATCTTAATTACTTTATTTTAATTTTTTTTCAATAATAAACGTTTTTAAAAAAACATGTTTTTTAACTCGTTTTTTACTGTTTTATTTTTTTAATTAAAATAAAAAAGTATAAAAAAACTTATTTTAATCTCGTATAATAATAACTCGGTTAATTCGTATAAAAAAACCGCTTAAATATAATTTATAACAAGTAATTTATCGGATTAATCGTTTTAATAATAATTTATATAAAATTAAAACTATTAGTTTAAATATTCGTTTATAATCTCGGTTTATTTTACGGTCTCGTAATACTCGGATAAAACGAATACGTGTTTTACTTTTATAATTTTATTAAATTCGTTTATAAAAATAAAAATAAATTAAAAACCGCGGTCGGAAATTATAAAAATAAAAATTCCGAAAATACGGAAAAGTCCTTCGTAATATATTCGTATTACGTTTTCCGTAATAACTTCCGTAATATAAAATATTATTTATACTTTTTTTTTAACCGGTTTATTATTATTAATACGTTATTAAACCTTTTTTTATTTTTTAATATTTGTTTAAAATTTATTATTAAATATTTTTAAACGCGGTTAAAAACAAGGATTAAAATTAACTTATTTAATGTTTTATTACGTAAAACTTTTACTAGTTAATATTTTAAATAATTAATTATATAAATATTATAATCGTTTCCGGTTTTTAACTATTAATATTAACTTAATAATAATTAACGTGTTTTTCTTTTCCCGAATAAATTATAAAAATATAATCGTATATTTTTTATATTATTCGAATTCGAAAAACAAGTATATCGAATATAACTAATCGCTTTTTAAAATAAATTAATTTATTTTTTAAAATTTAAACGTTTTTAATTATATTTTTCCGAATCTTTTATTAATCAATCTTTATACCGGGGTCGTATTAGTTCTTATAAAAAAATTACTTAAAAAACATAAAAATCGGTTAATTTTTTAAAATTAATTCCGATTTAATTATTATAACCGATATATTATTACTTATTTATTCGAAAATTAAAATATTATATAATTTAAATATAATTATATAACGTTAAATCTTTAACTTATTTTTTTAAATAATTAAATTTTTTTATTTATAAAATAAAACGTTAATTATAACGTTTTTTTTTAATTAATATATAATTAAAAAGTTATATTTAAAAAATAAAAACATTTATTTAACTTATTTAAAATTTAAATATTATTTTTAATTAAAAAACTTTAATATTTTATAATTTATTAATATTATAAAAAAATCTGATTTTTATAATTTTATTAATTTAAAATATTATTTTTTAAATATTAAAATAACAGTTAATCTTTTTTTATTAAAAACCCCGTAATTTAATTTAATATTATATAAAATTCAAAAATAATAAACTATTAAATGTTAATCTTTTTTATATAATTATAATAATATTTTTATTATTATTTTATTTAATATGTTAATTTTAACGTAAATAAAAAATACGTAATTATAATATTTTAATATAAGGGTTATTATTATAACTTTTTTTAATTTTTAAAAAACTTTTTTATATTATTATATTTATATAAAAAATATATTTTTACTTGTTAGTTTATTTAAAAATAACGTAATTTAGTTATATTTTTTTATAAATTTATAATAAAAGTTATAAAATTTTAAAAAAAATTATATATTTTTAATAATATATAAAGTTTATCAATTTTTAACTATTTTTATTTTTTTAAAATTAACTTATATATTATTAATATTAATAATATAATTTAAAAATTTCGTTTCTGTTATATAAAACTCGGATTTTTTAATATTAATTTAAAATTTTATATTTTATAACTAAGTTAACATTTTATAAACGTGTTTTTTATATTTTTTTAAACTTTATAAATAAATTAAAATATTATTTATATAAATATTATAAAAATTGTTTAAATAATCGAATAAAATATTATTAATATATCGTTAAAATATAACCGAATTATTAATTAAATTAAAAAAATAATATTTTATATTAATACGCGTTATATTTTATACGGAAAACTGTTAATTTTTTATTTTTTAACCGTATACGTATTTAATAAAAAGTTTAACAAACGTTAATTTTAATAAAAATAATAACTTTAATTATTTAAAACGGCGTTTTTTTTATTAAAAATAATAAATAATAGTTTTTTTTAATAACTCGTTTAATTTATAATAATTTATATAAAAACGTAATCTTTTTATTAATTTTTATATAAATAATACGGAAGAAATAAAAAAACTATATTTAATATAATAAACTTTTTTTTTAAATAATTTATTAAATATTTTTTTATTATTTTTAACTTGTTTAAAAACATTTTATAAAATAAACTATATTTTAAATTTCGAAATAATTTATTTTTAATAAAATTTATTTTATAATTTATTTTAAAACAAAATTTTAAAAAAATATCCGATTTAATTTTATTAAATACGTCGAATAAATCGTAATATATAAAAAATATTATTTTAATAATTTTTTTTTAAATTAACGTTATATTACGACCTAATAAAAGGGGAATAGCCCGTTGGCAGGCCTAGCGCGGAGAATAGAAAAGTACACCTCGAAAGATACAATATTAAGGTATATATTGGTCGGGGTACATAATCACGTGATAGCTTACTAGTTTATAATAATCTAGGCTTACTAACTCACGGTAATCTAAACTTACTAATTTATAGTAATCCAAACTTATTAACTTATAGTAATCTAAGCTTATTAACTCATGGTAATCCAAGTTTATTAATTTATAATGATTTAAAAAAAAATCAGTACGGAAAAAAGTAATTAAAGTTTTTTTATATAAATATTTATTTATTTTTATATTTAATTACTCGTTTTTGTTTTTTAGTTTTTAATTTAAAACTATAGTTTAAACTTAAATACGAATATAATTATTAAACTATTTTTAAATATATTTTATTAAACAAATAATAAAAATACTATTAGATTTTTTTTATAAATATTATTAATAATTTTATTATTACTTATAAATTAAAACCCCGATATTGTTTTTTATATTTGATATATTAAAATATAAAAAATCCGTAATATTTTAAAAACTTTTTAATTAATAAAACTTAATATAATAAACAGATATAAATATAAAAAACCTTAATAATAACAAAATTATTAATAAACTTTTAAAAAAATATACCCCGAGAATTTCCGTTATTAATAAAACTAAAAAATTAATATTTTAAAAAACAAAATATTAATAAAATAAAATTATAAAATTAAAAACCCGTAAATAAAAAACAAAAAAACAAAAAGTTTAATTAATTATATTAAAAAATAAATAACTAATATTTATTATTAAAAAAACAAAAGTAATATAACTAATTTAAATATTACTATTATAAAAAACAATAGTAGTTTAAAGTTAAAAACTATAATTAAAACTAATTATATTTAAAACTAATTAAAAAAACGAAAATAAAAACGAAATAAACGAAAATAAAAAAAACGAAATAAAAAGTAAAAAAAAAAAAAAAAAAAAAATAAAACAATTTAAAACATTTAAAATAACAAGTTAAAAAATATTAACTATTTAAATAATTTAAAAACTTAAAATTTAAATTTTTAATTTAGTTTTTATTAAATTATTTAAAAATTTACTATTTAAAATAATATTTTTAATTTTAATTTTTATTAAACTTAATTAAATTTTAATAATTATAAAAATTATAAATAAAAAAAAAAAACCAATTTAAAAAAATATTATTATTACTTTTATTATTATTAAAATTAAACATTATATTTAAACTATTTAATTTTAAAAGTTTTAAACTAATATTTTTAAAATCGTATAATAAATTAATAAAAATAGAATTTTTTTTAATTTAAATTAAACTTTATTTAAAATAATATATAATAACGATTATAAACGAAAATTTAAAAATAATAATAGTTTTTTAATTTTTAATAAAAATAATATTAAAATAGTTCTAATTTATATTAAAAAACTTTTTAAAAACATTGTTTTTAATAAAATTAAAACTTAAAACTAAAAAGATTTTTAAAAAGTACGAAAATTTCGAAAAAAAAATAAAAACTTTATTTAAAAATATAAAAAAAGTTAAATAAACAAAAAAACAACTTTATTAATAGCAATAAACGAAAAATATTATAAACTATATTATAAAATTTAAAAAACTAGTTATAATTTTAAAATTACCAGAAGTAGTTCTATTTTATTTTTTTTATAATAAATTAAAAAGTTAAATTAAAAACGACTTATATAAATAAAACAGGCCGAAAAAATTTAACGAATATATTAAAAATACGATAGTAATCGACCAACGAAATTTTAAAAAATTCGTTAAAAAAAAAACCGAAAAAAAAAAAAATACGAAAAATAATAAACCCGATTCGAAAAAAGTTAAAACTATTTAATAACAACTTATAAAATTAAAATAAACGTTATTATAACAAGATTTATTTTAAATAAAATATTTTAATTATAAAAAAAAAATATTACGTAAAAGAATATCGATTAAAAAAAAAATATAAAGTTATAAAAAAAAATAAGCAAATATCGACGTAGAAAAATTTTATAATCGAAACAAATAAAAAATACAGATATATAATTAAATTCGGAATTTAAACTTTTAGAATAAATATAATCTATTCGAATAAAAAAATTCGAAAAATAAGAATTTTTATTTGTAATTATAAATATAAACTAAAACGAGGATTTAAAAAAAAACAACTGTTTAATTTATAATAATACGATTAAAAAAATTTATAATTATTATTTAAAAATAAAACGTTTATTAAAATAAATTAACAAAAGATATATATATTATATTTAATTATAAAAATATAAATTATAACACGTAAATATAAAAAAATAAATTTTAAATCGGTTAAAAGTTATAATTAAATATAAATATAAAAAATATTTATTAAAAAAAATTTATTTTATATATTTAAATAACGAACAATTGTAAAATATTAAATAAAAAAAATATAATTATAATATTTAATACGTTTGTTTATTTTATAACAACGAATAAAAAACAGAATTATTATTTATAAAATTAAAATCGATTAAAAAAAAAACTAAACTCGAGAAAAAAAAACGTAAAAACTAGCCCGAAAAAAAATAATATTTATAAAATATCTTAGAATACGAAATAAAATAATATAACTATTAAATAAATAAAAAAATAATTAAAAATATAATAACGAAATATTACGACCCAACAAGAGGGGAATGGCCCGTTGGCAGGCCTAGCGCGGGGAATAGAAGAGTACACCTCGAAGGATGTAATATTAGGGTATATATCGGTCGGGGTACATGATCACGTGACGACTTATTAGTTTACGGTGATCTAGGCTTATTAACTTACGGTGATCCAGGCTTACTAGTTTATAGTAATCCAGGCTTATTAGTTTATAATAATCTAAAAAGAAATTAGTACGGAAAAAAATAATTAAAGTTTTTTTATATAAATATTTATTTATTTTTATATTTAATTATTTATTTTTGTTTTTTAGTTTTTAATTTAAAACTATAATTTAAACCTAAATATAAATATAATTATTAAACTATTTTTAAATGTACTTTATTAAACAAGTAGTAAGAGTATTATTAGATTTTTTTTACGGATACTGTTAACAATTTTATTATTACTTATAAATCAAAACCCCGATATTATCTCCTATATCCGATGTACTAAGATATAAGAGGTCCGTAACATTTTGAAAGCTCTTTGATTAATAAGACTTAATACAACAAGCGGATACGAGTATAAAAGACCTTAGTAATAGAGGCTAATGCTTTAAGAAACAAGACATTGATAAAATAAGATTATAGGACCAAAGACCCGTGGACAAGAAGCAAAAGAACAGAAAGTTTAGTTAACTATATTAAAAGATAAGTAACCAGCACCTATTACTAAAGAGATAAAAGCGGTATAATTAATCCAGATACTACTGTTATAAAAAATAATAGTAGTCTAAAGCTAGGAATTATAACTAGAACTAACTATATTTAAAGCTGACTAAAAAAACGAGGACAAAAGTAAAACAAACGAAAACAAAAAAAAACGAAACAAAAAATAAAAAAAAAAAAAAAAAAGCAGAACAATTTAAAACATTTAAAACAACAAGTTAAAAAATATTAATTATTTAAATAATTTAAAAACTTAAAATTTAAACTTTTAATTTAACTTTTATTAAATTATTTAAAAATTTATTATTTAAAACAATATTTTTAATTTTAATTTTTATTAAATTTAGTTAAATTTTAATAATTATAAAAATTATAAATAAAAAAAAAAACTAATTTAAAAAAACTTTATTATTACTTTTACTACTATTAAAATTAAATATTATATTTAAATTATTTAATTTTAAAAGTTTTAAGTTAATATTTTTAAAATCGTACGATAGATTAACAGAAATAAAATCTTTTTTAATTTAAATTAAACTTTATTTAAAATAATATATAAGAACGATTACGAATAAAAATTTAAAAATAATAACAGTTTTTTAATTTTTAACAGGAATAATATTAAAATAATTTTAACTTATATTAAAAAATTTTTTAAAAATATTATTTTTAATAAAATTAAAACCCGAAATTAAAAAGATTTTCGAAAAATACGAAAATTTTAAAAAAAAAATAAAAACTTTATTCGGGAATATAAAAAAAACTAAACAAATAAAAAAATAACTTTATCAACAACGATAAATAAAAAATATTATAAGTTATATTATAAAATTTAAAAAACTAGTTATAATTTTAAAATTATTAAAAACAGTTTTATTTTATTTTTTTTATAATAAATTAAAAAGTTAAATTAAAAACGATTTATATAAATAAAATAAGCCGAAAAACTTTAACGAATATATTAAAAATACGATAGTAATTAACTGACGAAATTTTAAAAAATTCGTCGAAAAAAAAACCGAGAAAAGAAAAAGTACGAAAAACAGTAAACCCGACTCGAAAAAAGTTAAAACTATTTAATAACAACTTGTAAAATTAAAATAAACGTTATTATAATAAAACTTATTTTAAATAAAATGTTTTAATTATAAAAAAAAAAAATACTACGTAAAAAAATATCGATTAAAAAAAAAATATAAAATTATAAAAAAAAACAAATAAATATCGACGTAAAAAAATTTTATAATTAAAACAAGTAAAAAATATAAATATATAATTAGATTTAAAATTTAAACTTTCGGAACAAATATAATTTACCCGAGTTAAAAAATTCGAAAAACAAGAATTTTTACTTATAGTTATAAATATAAACTAAAGCGAAAATTTTAAAAAAAACGATTATTTAATTTATAATAATACGATTAAAAAAGTTTATAATTATTATTTAAAAATAAAACGTTTATTAAAATAAATTAATAAAAGATATATATATTATATTTAATTAGAAAAATACAAATTATAACACGTAAATATAAAAAAACTAACTTTAAATCGGTTAAAAATTATAACCGAATATAAATATAAAAAATATTTATTAAAAAAAATTTACTTTATATATTTAAATAACGAATAATTATAAAATATTAAATAAAAAAAATATAGTTATAATATTTAACGCGTTTGTTTATTTTATAACAATAAATAAAAAACAGAATTATTATTTACAAAATTAAAATCGATTAAAAAAAAAGTTAGATTTAAAAAAAAAAAACGTAAAAACTAGCCCGAAAAAGAATAATATTTACAAAATATCCCGGAATACGAAATAAAATAATACAACTATTAAATAAATAAAAAAATAATTAAAAATATAATAACGAAAGCTATTTTTAAAAAAGAAATAAAACTAGAATTTCTAAAACTTAGTTATTAGGAAGACTTTAAAAAAGCTATTTTCGAAATAATTTAAAACGTGGACGGAAATTTAAAACGAAAACGGATAATTTACGACATTTTCCGAACTAAAAAAACTATAATAATAAAAATAAGTATAACTACCGGACTAATTTAGCCCGATTTAACAACCTATTTAATAACGGAAAACTACTATTATAATAACATTTTTATAATATTTAAAAATCTTATTAATTTATTATATAAACGATATTACGAGATATTTTAAACTTATTATATAATAATAAAATATAAAAAATATTTAATAAAAAAATTATTAAAAAAATAGTTTTTTCGACAGATTAATAAAATGTTAATAACGATTTTATATTTACGTAAAAAAGTCGGAATTTTAACTATCGAGTTACGTAATAAAAAAAAAAAATACGCCGTATTTAAAAAAAAATCTAATAATAAAATAGATTTATTTAATATATTTTATTAAATCTTAATTAAAAAAAACAATAAATATATATACGAAAAAATTCTTTTTTACGAAATATTATTTAAAATATATCTAGAACATTTTAAAACTAACAAAAATAAAACAACGATTAAAATAAAATATATATATTATATTCCGATATTATATACGATATATAATAAAAAATTTATATTATATTTTAAACAAATATAAAAAACTAACGCAAAATTACTATATAGATATAAATATTTAAAAATACAATTTTATAATAAAATACCGCGAAATTATAAAAAACATCCGTATATTATATTTAATATAAAAACTATATTAAACGGATATATATATAATATTAATAAA